>MCJB01027950.1:377722-474268 GCA_002018475.1 Nicotiana obtusifolia
CCAATTGCAGATTTTGAACTGAAGCAAGGTCTTCTGCAAACCATCCAAAATAATTGTATCTTAAGGGGAAAGGTGAATGAAGATCGAAACGCTGATGGATTTTGAGGAAATCATGAACACTTTTCAGTACAACGGAGTTTCAAAAGATGCAAGTTATTTTATAGCATTCCCATTTTCACTGAAGGATGCAAAATAATAGTTGCAAAGCTTGCCAACAGAGTCTATCAGCACATGGGAAGACATGACTAAAAGTTCCTTGAGATAGTTTATAACTTCTTCAATAAGGAAACAAATTCAGTTTTTTAGGCATAGGAGAGGTTAAATGAGATCGTCAAAAAATGTCAGCACAATAGAATTGAATTGTGTATGCAACTCCAAAATATTTGGGATGGTCTGACACCTTCCTCGCAAAGAACTCTGAGCAATGCAGTTGGAGGTCTGTTAATGAAGCAAAACCCCTGAGGAGATTATTACAATTCTTGATGAGCTATATGAAGATGTAAACCAATGGCTTGTTGAAGGAAATGAAAGAAGAAAATCAACTCTGATATATCAGGTGGAATCGAATATCTCAATGCAGGCTTGATTCAATTGCAAAAAAGATCATAAAGCTGACCTCGGAAGGTCCAAAGTTAGCCACCAATAGTTTGTGATTGTTGTAGGATGGGCCACTCAACACATGAGTGATAAGCTTTAGCTGCAGATAGGGTGGTGAATGCTGCGGGAAGTTTTATTAGAGGAAACTATCAAGGTGTAAATAATTTCAACTCCATGGGCTAGAGGCACCCCGACTTTTCATAGAGTTCACCTGGTAGTAGGTTGAATGCATGGCAACAAAATAATCCCAGGCCTAGGGACAAGGAGCTCCAGGTTTTCTAAATCAGTAGAGGCAACAATACCAGCCTCAGCAATCCAATCAGTCTAGCATGAAAGATCTAATGAAGGCCTTCATTATTAAGGCAGAAGAGAGAATTAGAGTCATGGAATAGCAATTCGAAACTTAGAGAGGCAAGTAGGACAAATTACTAGTTTGCTGTCTGAGAGGGCTCAAGGAACCCTTCTCGCTGATACCAAGAAGAATCCAGAAGAAACTATAAATGTGATATCATTGAGGAGTGGCCAAGTGTTGAAGGACCCTATTGCAAAAAAAAAAAAAGTGAGTTCATTAACAGACAAGTAGAGAATGTAAAGGAGCAAAAAAAATAACAAAAATCAAGAAGGTGAAGTGAGGGTAGACCTAAAGGATGGTCGAAAGAAGAAGAGGAAGAATGGGGCTCTGAAAAAGAAGTAGAAGAAAAAATCAATAAATGAGGAGACTGAAGAAAGAAAATATATGTCTGCTCTACCTTTCCCTCAGAAGCAAAGAAGAGAGAAGCTGGACAAACAATTTAGGTATTTTCTAGAAGTGATCAAGCAAGTGCATGTTAATCTACCTTTCACAGAGATATTCTCATAAATGCTAGCATATGCCAAGTTTTTGAAGGAGATATTGTCCAACAAGCGGAACGTGGAAGAGACATCGGTTTTCAAGCTCACCAAACATTGTATTGCTATTCTGCCAAATACTATCCCTCGAAAGTTTGGAGATCCAGGAAGTTTCATTGTACCTTGCTCACTAGGAAGTACTAACTTTGAAAAATCTGTGTGTGATTCAGGTGCTTCTATTAATCTTATGCCCTTGTCTATTTTCAAGAAACTTGAAATAGAGAGAGATTAGAACAATCAGATCTATACATGTGTCTTTGCAGCTGGTGGATCATACCACAATAATACCCGAAGGAATAATGAAAAATATACTAGTTCGGGTGGATAAATATGTATTTCCTATGGACTTCATTGTGGTGAATACAGAAAAAAATAAGGAGGTCCCTCTAATTTTAGGGAGACCCTTATTAGCTACTAGCAGAGCTATACTGGATACTCATGAAAGGCAATTCATGCTAAGAGTGGGGAAAAAGAGTGGTGTTCAAGATGAAGGAACCAATAAGGGCACCTAGAGATGAGTCGGCTGCATACTCGGATTTTAAGGTGGATGTCCTAAAAGAGCTAGCCGAAGGGGACAAGCATGATAAGTGTGGGAAGTGCCCAAAGATGTCAAAGAAGAAAATGTCAGCACAATTGTGTGCACTGGGTCGAGCGTGCAAAGTGGGCCCCGATGTTTTTTAAGATCCAAACTAGACAATTCAGGAGAGTTTCCTTTACTCTTGATTTTTACTTGTGTGTCATGGGGATATGACACAATTTAATGTGTGGGATAAGAGATGTAAATATGTATGCGTGTGGTTTTGTTATTTATCATTGTATACTTTCGTTTGGAAATTTTTTTTAGACTTTTCCCGACGATGGATCTGATCGACGGTTTTCTTGAGGGATTTAAAGTCAGGAATTTTATTTTTATTTTTATTTTTATTGTCTTAGATAGTGTAATAATTCTTCCTTATTTATATTTTGTGCCACAGTTCTTTTTCAAGGGTTTTTGCTTGAACCGTGTATAGTTAGTTTTTTTAGTAGGAATGAAGAATCTTTTATTGTTGTACTAATTGGAGATAAAATTTCTTGACTTTGTGATGATTTGAGAGCGGTGAGTTCCTTAGTTGTGACTCTTAGGCTTATTTTTTTTGTTTTCTGTCGGCTCTGAATTGCTGATTCTCTCTCTCTCTCTCTCTCTCTCTCTCTCTCTCTCTCTCTCTTCTCTGACTCTCTATCTCTTTTCTCGCTGGTATCAAACCTCCCCCCCTCCTTTTTCCTTGAGCCGCCAATCGGCGGTCTACAACCACTTCCCCTCACCTCTTGCGCCACCACAGACAACCCGCCAAAAAAATAAGTGCCTCCTCCTCTTTTTCTCTCTTCTCTTTTCTCCTCCCACCCCTCCTCTCCCCTGTTCCTTCTCTCTCGTGTCCTCTTTCTTCCCTCTATCTTCATTATCTCTCCCTTCCCGCCTTAAAGGTCGCAGACAACCCTCAGACTGCGATTCTTCTTCGTCATCTTCTTCTTTTTCATTAATAAAGCGCATAAATTGCCTTAGTTTTGTTTGATGCTTGTTGGCTTGTCTGTAGGGAAAATTAGTCTCTTTTACTATGTTTACTAATTCTTGTATTCGATAACTTTTCCCTGCAACTTTTTCTAGCATAGTCTAATTAGTGCTTTAGAAAAATATTACCTGCTTATTTTTTCTTATCTTGGCCTTTAATTAGTGTCGTAAGCTCTAGGCATTATTCTTTCCTTTTGTCTATTGGTTTATATTCCTATAGTGGCAGTGGTAAACAATAGTAGAATAAGGTCATGTCCTCGAGTGGGGCAAGGGTTAGGGAGGAGGGGGTAAGGGTGCTTTCTTAGTTGAGAATAGGGTCTTGAAACATAGGGATATAGATGGGGAAGTCTAAGGAGTTAGCTAAAATTCTCCTGAAGAGGAAAATCAATATAGCTTGTGTCCAGGAGACTAGATGGGTGGGTACTAGGGCTCGGGATGTAGGTTGGTATAAACTATGGTACTCAGGAAGTGTAAGGAGCAGGAACGAGGTACGTATTTTGGTTAATAGGAAACTGAGGGAGCTAGTGATAGATGTGAGATGTGTGAACGATAAACTAATGGCTATTGGGCTAGTTGTTGGAGGGCGAAATGTTCATGTTATTAGCGCTTATGCACCTCAAGCGGGCTTGGGCGAGGAAGTGAAAAGGCACTTCTGGAAGGATTTGGACTAGGTTGTGCGAGGTATTCCACACTCCGACAAGCTATTCATCGGTGGAGATTTCAATGGCCATATTGGGGCGTCTATTGGAGATTACGATGAAGTGTTTGGCGGCTTCGGTTTTGGTGTTAGAAATGACTGCGGTGCTTTACTATTAGATTTTTCGAGAGCATTGGATTGGGTTATAGCTAACACGTGTTTATAGAAAAGAGAGGAGAATTTGGTCATCTTTCATAGTAGATAGCCAAGACCCAGATTGACTATCTTCTCCTCAGAAGGTGCGATGGAGGTTTATGTTCCAATTGCAAGGTTATCTCGAGCTAGAACATATGACTCAACATAGGTTCTTGGTTATGGATTTGGAGATTAAGAGGCGAAGGAGCAAGAGAGCCACGTGTGGACAACCAAAGATCAAGTGGGGAACCTTAACTAGGGAGATCGTCGTACAATTAGGGGAGAAGTTGCAGACTATGGGGGCCTTAAGGAGTAGTGGGGACGCGAGTTATATATGGGCCTCGACAGTGAATTGCATTCATGAAGCTGCTAGATAGGTGTTAGGGGTCTCAAAGGGCTACCTTAATGGACATAAAAGAGACTGGTGGTGGAATTGACAAGTTCAAGGAAAAGTGGAAGCCAAGAAAATAGCGTATTTGAACTAGTAGAGAGCAGGGACGAGGAGGAGAGGTGTATGTATAGGGAATGGTATTAGAAAGCTAAGAAGGAGACGAAATTAGCCATTATAGAGGCTAAGAATGCAGCGCTTGGGCGGTTGTATGAAGAATTGGGGCCCAAAAGCTGGGACAAGAAACTATACAGGCTGGTCAAGGCGAGAGAAAAGAAAGCCCGTGACCTAGGCCAAGTGAGGTGCATCAAAGATGAGGATGGCAATGTATTGGCAAATGATTCACTCATTAGACGTAGATGGCAAATGTACTTCCATGGACTCCTGAACAACAAGGGGAATAAGGACATCGTGCTGGGGGACTCGGAATTCTTCGAGATTGGCCATGATTTAAGGTATTGTAGGCGAATCAAGGTTGAAGTGGTTGTAAGGGCTATGTGCAAGATGAGCAGAGGTAGAGCGACCGGGCCAGATGAGATCCCTGTAGAATTTTGGAAGAGCACAGATAGAGACGGATTGGAGTGGCTTACTAGGCTGTTCAATGACATTTTTAAGACTATGGAGATTCTTGATGAATGGAGGTGGAGTACGATGATTCCGATGTACAAGAATAAGGGGGATATCCAAAATTGCAACAACTATAGGGGCATCAAGCTGCTAAATCACACCATGAAAGTTTGGGAGAGGGTGGTGGAAGTTAGGTAATGAGTAGTGTCTATTTTCGAGAATCAACTCAAATTCATGGTAGGGCAATCAACTATTAAACCCATTAAGCTTATTAGGAGACTGGTGGAGCGGTATAGGGATATGAATAAAGACTTGCACATGGTGTTTATTGATCTAGAGAAAGCTTATGAAAAAGTCTCGAGGGAGGTTATTTTGAGGTGTTTGGAAGTTAGAAGTGTGTTCGTTGCTTATACTAACGTGATCCAGGATATCTATACTGGCATTAATACCCGGGTTGGGACGGTGAGAGGCAACTCAGAACACTTCTATGTAGGGATGGGCTTGCATCAGGGATCCACACTTAACCAATTTTTAGTTGCCTTGGTGATGGATGTTCTGACGCGACACATTCAAGAGGAGGTGCCATGGTGCATCTTATTTGCGGATGATATAGTACTAATTGACGAGACATGCGGTGGTGTTAATTCGAGGCTGGGGGTGTGGAGACAAACCCTGGAGTCCAAAGGTTTCAAGATGAGCAGGACTAAAATAGAGCACTTGGAATACAAGTTTAACGGCGCGGCCCATGATGCGGACATGGAAGTGAGGTTGGATTCTCAAGTCATCCATAAGAAGGGGAATTTCAAGTACCTGGAATCTATTATCCAAGGTTATGGTGAGAGAGATGAAGATTCCACACATCGTATTGGAGTAGAATGGATGAAACGAAAGCTCGTTTTGGGGGTTTGGTGTGATAATAAGGTGCCACCGAGACTTAAGGGTAAGTCTACAGAGTTGTGATTAGACCTACTATATTATATGGAGCGGAGTATTAGCCTGTCAAGAATACCCCTGTCCAGAAGATGAAATTAGTGGAAATGAGGATGATGAGATCGATGTATGAGCATACCCGGTTGGATAGGCTAAGAAATGTTGATATTCGGGAAAAGGTGGGAGTGGCACTAGTAGACTGACATGGTTTGTGCATGTGAAAAGGAGATGCATAGATGCCCCACTGAGGAGGTGTGACAGGTTGACAATGGGGGAGCTGAGAAGAGGTAGAGGGATGCCTAAGAAGTAGTGGGGGAGAGGTGATTAGGCATGACATGGCGCTACTTCAACTTAATGAGAACATGACCCTTAATAGAAAGGTTTGGAGGTTGAGAATTAGGGTAGAAGAGTAGTGGCTAGGGGGGTCGCGTCTGTCTTATTATGGTTACTCTCATACGTTTATTTATTCGTATCGGCATATTTCTTTTACCATATGTCCTTTCTTTAGCTTCGACTATTATATCACTTTTTCTTGCTATTATATGTGTTGTTTCTGCTTCCTTTTTAGTTTTGTTCTTCTTGAGCTGGGGTTCTATCGAAAATAGCTCCTCTACCTTCATAAGGTAAGGCTAAGGTTTTCGTTATTCTACCCTTCCCTAGACCCCACTATGTGGGATTTCACTAGGTTTGTTGTTGTTGTTGTTGGTTATGCTTAAGTGCTTTGACTAGAGAGTCAGAATAGGTCCGGTACTGAGTGATTTAAGTGCCGAATATATGCATATTACTCACCTAATTAATGTTTATCTTAGTTATCCCATTTGAACATGTAATCCTATTTCTTTGGCAATCATATTACAAGCTTGACCCCTTTGTTTGAATTGAATATTTATTCGAACCTATTACCTCGATTAATCATTTGAAATTATTATGAGCTTGTTAAACAGTAATAGGAGGTGGAACTATAAAAAAAGGAGAAATGTGGACTATTTTGAAAGAAAAAATTGAGAGCCACTTGTAGGAAATTGAAAAATAAGAGAATTCGCTTGAAACAAAGAGAGAATAAAAATAATTAGAATTTATAAAGAAGAAGAAAAAGCTTGTGTATGTATTAGAAAAGAAGAAAAAAATTGATACATTGCCACCAGTAGTTCTCATCTTATTTGTGAATAAATAATTGGGAGCTTGGTGCTATTATTTTATAAAGGTTAGGGTGTAGTTCAATACAAGTGTGAGGTTTGAATTGTTAATGTATATGTTTTAAAGTGCTTAGGGAGGCATAGTCATTATTATTCAAATTGTATCCTTGTCCTGCATCCTATATTACAACCAAATTAAGTCCTACTTGATCCTAAACTGAATAAGCTCGAATTAGTAGAGTGTTGATACGCTCAAATTACACTTTAATAAATAATGTAAGCGGTCGATGTCAAATATAATAACCCAATAAGGTTGGGGTTGAATCCCACAGGGAATAGGTGTGAAAAGGTTACTTGATTAGTGTGTTACTCATCTAAAGTCGTAATTCTATCCAGTTAACCGGAACAAGAATATGAATTGAGTTTGGTTTTAAATAAAGTCTAATTGCAATGTTGAGAATGTAAATAATTTGATTAAAGAAACCAAGGTTGTGTCCCCTTTAATGAAGTGTAATGCTATCGGTGTCAATATGATATATTTCTAACGGAAGATTCTTTTTGATATGCAAATGATGTCTAAGTGACTACCCAATATTTTCCGATAGTTAGGTATTCCTCTTTATGATTTTTCCAAATATAAAAAGAGTTATGATTAAGAACAATCAATTTATGCCAAACAAAACCCACTTATTCCTATGCGATTTTATTAAACAAGGTTTAAAGCCTTGAGTTTTTTATATTTACTTCTACCAAATTCTACCCCGCTTTCCCAATCAAAGATAGAATTTAATGGCGCTTGTTAATGTTTGCAACCACCAACAATAATTGAAGAATTAGAAGTAAATAAATATCAACCAACCGTTAAATGTATATTCAATGTTAAACACCCAATAACATCACACTCATTTAGGGTCCATAACCTTAGTATTTAAAATTAGCTACTCATACTAAAATCTGAAAACAAAAGAATATTAATTGTCATAAAGCTTACAAAGTGAAAGATTCTTGACCCAAAAGCTTCCAATAGAAAGGAATATTCAAGCCTTGTACTTTAGCTCCAAAGTCTGACAAGATAGCCACCTACAAAACCCTAATAGACCTATTTATAGAGGCCCAAGAATCGAGACAAAATTCGGACCAATCTTCCCTGAAGTTGAATATACGACCGCATTTCTGTCGCATAATAGAAATGTGGTCCGCATCCTTGACATGTCTATCGCAGATTGTAACCCTAGTTTCGCCTTCACCGCTGATACGCTCAAATTACACCTTAAGAATAGTGTAAGCGGTCAGTGTCAAATATAATAACCCAAACTAGGTTGGGGTCGAATCCCACAGGGAATCAGTGTGAAATATTTATCTAATTAGTGTAATACTCAACTAAGTCGTAATTCTATCAAGTAATTCAAATAAAAAAAGAGTATTGAACGTAAGGACAAACGGAAACTGATGTCAATATTGTGAATGTAAGTAACATGAAACAAAGAAAACCAAGGTTGTGTCCCCCTTTATGTAGTAGAATGCCCTTGATATTAATATTGTATATTTCCAACGGAAGAGTTCTTGATATGCAATTGATGTTTAATTTACTATCCAATATTTTCCAATAGTTGGATAATTTATCCTCTTTACGATTTTTTCAAATACAAAAGAGTTGTGATTAAGAACAATCAATGAACGCCAAATTAAAACCTACTTATTCCTAAGCGATTTCATTAAACAAGGTTTAAAGTCTTGAGTCTTTGTTATTTATTTCTACCAAATTCTATCCCACTTTTCCATGATAAGATAGAATTAATTGGCGTTCGTTAATGTTTGCAACCACTAACAATTATTTGAAGAACAAGAAATAAATAAATATCAATCTTCCATTGAAATCATATTCAATATCAAAATCTCAACAACATTCTACCCATCTAGGGTTCACAACCTCAGCTTTGAATTTAGTTACTCATGGTGAAAATTGAAGAATAAAGAATAGTAATTGTCATCATCTTACAAAATAGAAGGTAATTGATCCCAAAAGCTTCCTAGAATTCAAACTAATTAATTGCCCGTACTTTTTACTCTCAATTCTGACAAGTGTTTTTCTCACAAAACCCTATTAAACCTATTTATAAAGGCCCAAAACCTGAGGCGAATTTCGGACTGATTTGCCCCTGCAGTAATAATGCGGACCGCATTTCTGTCGCAAAATAGAAATGTGGACCGCAATTCTTCATCGACTGTCGCAGATTTAACCCAAGAGTTTTGCCTTCATCGCATTTTGGTTTGCGGTCCGCATGTTGGTTATGCGATCGCAAAATGCGATCGCATTCTTCACTCTGATTTTCACCCAGAAACTATATTTGCTTTTGCAATTTCCCACTGCTATTTTGCGATTCGCATTCCTGTTTTGCGGTCGCATTTGCGACCGCATTCTCGACATGATGCATTGCCCAGAGTTCTGTGCTTGTTTGTGATCTGCTTGTGGAATATGCGGTCCGCATTTGCTGTTTGCGACCGCATACTCACATATGCGATGCTCTTAACTTCTTTTCTTGTCTTCAGCTGGCTTTTTGAACTCTTTTCCATACTTCTGGGTCCTTACACTTGATGTACTGCAATTACACTAAAATTACATAAGTATCAGTAGAATTTGCACGTAAAACAAGTTAAACTTTAAGCAAGTAGTATCAAAATGTGCCGAATTTACCCGGCACATCAACACCCCCAACTTAAACTCTTGCTTGTCCTCAAGCAACTAAAACGACACTATCCTAGTCTAGACTCTACTTATCAACATGAAACAATACTGACTATAGACGGTGTTTGTTGTTAGTATTTCAAGTATATCTCTTTGAATACTGTACCCTCCTTGAATCATCAGTATATTCAAGGATAAGCAATCAGTTAGTGAACTTTGAGCCTCAACAAAGTAACTAAAGGTTACCTTCAGCTGAGTACACTTATGCTTTACTCAGAACTCAACTTAGGTAGCAATTTATGTGCCCTCACTTGAAAGAAAGTCCCACTCTCACAATATTTATCAAAGCAATACAAAGGGACTAAAGTGCAAATACACTCGCTCTCTGAATAAAATTTCAAGTGTCACCACATGCCATACCATAGGCTTGCCCTTATTTTAATTCGTCTCCTAGTTCTAAGGACACTCGGTCGGAGATCACATAAGGACTTTGTAAGCTTGTAATGTAGGTTTAAGGAAGGGTAGGATACATATTTAGAAACGAGTGGCTACATCCTCCTTGAAAACTAATTACATTCTTCTTTCTTTTAACATTTTGCTTCTTTTCAACCCATAGCCTCAATGGCGTTTAGTTCCCACAGTGGACCCGCCTTAAATACCTCTCTAATCTATTTCAAAGCTCCATTATTGCAAATGCATACATAACTATTTATGATTTTTTTTTCTTCTGTTTCTTTTCTCTTTCTTTTTCTTTTTTTTCTTCTTTGGAGCTTTCATAAATTCACCTTAGCACTTTGGGGTATAGGCTCTCACCCTCACTCCACAGCCTTATCCATTTCCATTTTGACCCACACCCCCAACTTAGGCTTTTAGCCATGTTTTTCAATGCTCAAGGAGGAACGGGTTCAAAAGACATCATTGTTTTACAAACGGGGAAGGTTTGTAATGCGGAGGCCAAGGAAAAGGCTAAAAGGCTCAAATGGGGAACTAGTGATATTATTTATACACAGGTAGGCTGAAAAGGCTAGACAGGTTTCATAAACATGCAAAGAATGCCTAAGATCCTCTCTCCAACTTAGTGAACTTATAATAAGCGTCGAAAAACCAACCGGGCAAGTTCTAGATGGCAGAAGTGAACACAAGAATTATCTAAACAAAGAGCTCACACAAATTGGCACACAAACTGTTCGGTTAACATAGTTTACAGCTTTAGAGTTCACATTTTGTCACTCCAGGCTTTCCTCGTGTATACATACACGATTCTAGGTAGACTTAGAGTTACAGAGTGAGCCTCAAATTAACATAATTGATTTGTTAACAAGGGTATAATCTACACACCGATTTACATACTTGATACTAAACAAATTCACCCTCTCGGTCAATATATCTCATATTAATAAACCCGGTTCTACTATTACACCCTTGAAAAGAACCCGGCAAAGAAAAAACAAGGGGATTTTATTGACAAACTTCATTTCACTAACTATTTAATTACAACAGCATATATACATAAATCATTAATCATTACTACATATTGTACAATTATCACCGTTGCTAAACATGCCCAAAAATAGATCAAATACACAGATGTACAGATAAGGTTACCACCCCCAACTTATATCATGCATTGTCCCCAATGCATAAGAAAAAAAATATAGAGTGCAAGGGGCTCCCTGGGGCGCATTTGCGCGAAGAGATGCAGTAGCCTAGGTCTCCTCCGGAGCTGCAGGAGGGCTGTGGGACTGATCTGGAGCAGGTTGTGGGGCCGCTGAGCTGCTAGCTTTGCCGACTGGTGGCTGTGTTGCTGATGAGTCTGCATGGGCAGCCACTTCCGCTAGCGATTGCTGTATGGCCCTCTCAATGTCTGCTTCAGTTTGCGGCACAAATTCGATTCGCATATTGAAAATGCGATTGCATTTGTGTAGCATTTGTCACATTGTTGTTCCACGAACTCCTTTTCAATTTCTGTATCCTTTTGTCAAATTCCTGCATCCTAAAAAATCCTTCAAATGGCCCTAAGTACAAATATGGTATTAAAACTTAACTAAAGATACAACTAGAAACAAAAGTAAAAGTTACCACACATGGGTTGCCTCCCATGAAGCGCTTGATTTAACATCGCAGCACAACGAAGCTAAGACACCTCTACAATCATTCCAAGGTTGGGCTTGGACCATCCTTTAGAGCCAGCTGCTCTACCAAATGTTTCTCTCCATCCGCTCCCAAGTAGTGCTTGATTCTTTGCCCGTTTACCTTGAAAGTTCGGAGCCCATCCTCCGATGCTAATTCAACAGCTCCAAAAGGAGATGACATCAACAACTTTAAATGGTCTAGACCATTTAGATTTCAGTTTCCACGAAAATAGTTTTAGTCTTGAATTGAACAGCAATACCAGATCCCCTGCCTTGAACTCTCTTTTTAAGATCTTCTTGTCATGGACGAATTTCATTCTTTCTTTATATACTGCTGCACTTTCATATGCGTGAAGACGGAACTCCTCCATTTCATTTAATTGTGCTAGCCTTAGAGCTCCGACCTCTGCCCAGTCCATGTTTAATCTTTTTAAGGCCCACATGGCTTTATGCTCAAGTTATACAGGTAAATGGCACGCTTTTCCGAAGACTATCCGATAAGGGGATGTACCAATAGGGGTCTTGTACGCTGTACAATATGCCCATAGAGCATCATCTAGCTTCTTTGACCAGTCGATCCTGTTTGCATTCACCGTCTTTGCTAGAATGCTCTTTATCTCCCTGTTGGATACCTCAACTTGACCACTCGATTTTGGATGATAAGGTCTGGCAACCTTATGCTTGACCCCGTACTTTTCAAGGAGACCTTTAAAGACGTTGTTACAGAAATGCGAACCCCCATCACTGAGAATGGCTCTCGGGGTGCCAAACCGGGTGAAAATATTTTTCTTTAAAAATGCGGTCACACTCCGAGCTTCGTTGTTTGGTAAAGCAACGGTTTCTACCCATTTGGACACGTAGTCCACAGCCACTAAGATGTATTTCATCCCACATGAGCTTATAAAAGGGCCCATGAAGTCAATACCCCAAACGTCGAATAGTTCTATTTCCATGACAAAGTTCATAGGCATCTCATGCCTCCTAGAAATTGGGCCCTGTCGTTGGCATTGTTAACAAGACTTCACCAACTGATTAGCGTCCTGATAAATGTTCGGCAAGTAATAACCACATTCCAAGATCTTGCTGCAGTTCTATTCCCCCCATGATGACCCCCAACCGGTGCGTCATAGCAAGCTTTCAGAATTTGTAGCATCTCTTCCTCAGGCACGCATCTCCTAATTATGTTATCCGCACAGACACGGAACAAGAAAGGTTCTTCCCAATAATAGTTTTGACAATCCCTTAAGAACTTCTTCCGTTGGTACGATTCCAACCCTTCCGGAATGAGATCGCTGACGATGTAGTTAGCGATGTCTGCATACCACGGTGCAAAGGAATTGGATAACGCCAGTATTTGTTCATCTGGAAATGCGTCATTGATTTCCAACTCTCTTGTTTGTCTCCCCGATTCTTCAAGCCTAGATAAGTGATCTGCCACTTGGTTTTGTGTTCCCTTTCGATCCATAACTTCAAAATCGAATTCTTGCAGCAGTAAAACCCATCGGATTAGTCTTGGCTTTGCATCTTTCTTTGCCATCAGATAGCGGAGAGCTTCATGATCAATGTACGCAATTACTTTAGAGCCCAACAGATACGCACGGAACTTCTCGAATGCATACACAATGGCCAACAGCTCTTGCTTAGTTACGGTGTAATTCATCTGCGCCCCAAAGTGTTTTGCTAGCATAGTATATTGGGTGCAGAACTTTATTGTGTCTTTGTCCCAGCATAACTCCAATAGCTACACCGCTGGCGTCACACATAAGTTCAAAAGGCAGCGACCAATCAGGTATGACAATAATGGGTGCCGTGGTGAGCTTTGTCTTCAGTTCCTCAAAAGCTGTGAGGCATTTCTCATCAAAGACGAACTTGGCATCCTTCTCAAGGAGTTTACACATTGGATTTGCAATCTTTGAGATGTCCTTAATGAACCGCCTGTAGAATCCAGCATGCCCCAAAAAACTACGGACACCCTTGACGGATGTGGGTAGAGGAAGCTTAGAGATGATTTCTATTTTAGCTTTATCTACCTCTATGCCATGCCTTGAGATTTTATGTCCCAGAACAATACCTTCATCCACCATGAAGTGGCATTTCTCCTAATTTACTACAAGCTTTGTCTCTTTCCATCGCTTTAGCACTTGTTTCAGATTCTTCAGGCAATGCTCAAAAGTTTCACCAACTACCAAAAAATCATCCATAAAAATCTCAAGGAAATCCTCTACCATATCGGAGAAGATAGACATCATACATCTCTGGAAGGTCACTGGAGCATTGCATAAGCCGAATGGCATTCGACTAAAAGCAAATGTTCCATATGGGCATGTGAACGTAGTCTTCTCCTGGTCCTCCAAAGCTATGTTGATATGATTATAACCAGAGTATCTGTCAAGGAAATAATAAAAGGACTTTCCCGCTAGCCGATCAAGCATTTGATCAATAAAAGGCATAGGGAAGTGGTCCTTTCATGTGGCACTATTTAGTTTTCTGTAGTTCATGTATACCCTCCATCCAGTTACTGTTCTTGTTGGAATCAGCTCGTTCTTCTCATTTTTGATCACGGTCATGCCTCCCTTCTTTGGCACGCATTGCCCGGGCTCACCCATGAACTATCAGCAATTGGGTAGACTACCCCAGTGTCCAGCCATTTGATTATCTCTTTCTTCACCACTTCCTGCATTGACGGATTAAGCCGTCGCTGATGCTCCACACTCGGTTTTGTCCCACTTTCTAGTTGAATCTTATGCTCACAAATTCCAGCAGGGATTCCCCGAATGTCCGCAATTGTCCAACCAATGGCTTGTCTATGTTCCTTCAAAACTTGCAGCAACTGTTCCACCTGCACATCATTCAACAACGAAGAAACAATTACCGGTATAGTATTATTTAAGCCAAGAAATTTATACCTCAAATGCGAAGGAAGTGGTTTGAGCTCTAATTGAGGTGGTTCGATAATGGACGGCTTTGCAGGAGGTGTAGCTCTATTCTCCAAATCGAGGGAAAGTTTTGGTTGAGTATATGAGTAGGAGCCACGTCCCTCTAATGCATTCACCGACTCCATAAAGCCATCCATGTCATCACCATCAAAATTTACTAAGATAGCTGCCAATGCTTCACCTATGCAGTGCTCTTCCATCTTTATCTCCACAGCATCATCTACTTCATCAACAATACCAATTACTGAAACGCTTTCATACTCGGTTGGTAACTTCATACCCTTACTAGCTTGGAAGGTAACTTCTTTGTTGTTCACCCGTAATTTGATTTCATTACGCTCCGAATCCATAAGGGCTCTTCCAGTAGCTAAGAATGGTCTCCCCAATATAATAGGGATTTCCTTGTCCACAGCACAGTCAAGAATTACAAAATCAGCTGGTATATGAAATTTCCCAACTTTCACAATCACATCATCTACAATACCAACTGGTCTTTTGATTGAACGGTCAGCCATCTGCAACCTCATGCTCATCGGCCGTGGCATTCCTAATCCAGCTTGTTTGTAAATTGCAAGCGGCATTAGATTGATTCTAGCCCCATTGTCACAAAGTGCCTTTGCAAAGTCGCGCACTCCAATAGTGCATGGAATAGTAAATGCTCCCGGGTCCTCTTTCTTGTAGATTGGATTTGTAGCAATAATAGAGCTAACCCGGTGAGTCATATTCACCACCTCATTCTTGGTGGTTCTCTTCTTCGTGATCAAATCCTTTAGATACTTGGCAAAACCCGACATTTCTTGGAAAGCCTCCAAGAATGGTATATTCACAGATAACTGCTTGAGAATGTCATAGAACTTCTCAAACTTGCTGTCGTCAACTCTTCTCGCAAGTCTTTGAGGGAAAGGAGGAGGGGGTCTAGGAATAGGCGGAAGAATGTTTGATGTTTCTGCTGCCTTTTCCTTCATCCCTTCTCGGTCTCATCTCGGTTTTGCACAACCTCTGGAGTTTTAATAACTTCAGCAACATTAGGTTCTTCAACTTCAACTCCCTTTTCAAGTTCTTCCACATTAACTGCTTGCTCATTCTTTTATTGCAATATCTTACCACTCCGGGTAGTGATAGCCATGATATGGGAAGTTGGGCCACTTCCACTTCCCTTTGGATTTGCAATTGTATCACTAGGGAGTGTTCCCTTCTGCTGTGGATATTGCTCACGAGAAAGATCTCTCATTTGCAATTCCAGCTTTTGAATCACCGTAGTGTGAGAGCCAACCAACTCAGTCATGTTCTTCATGGAGTGATCAGACTTTTCTTGGTTTTGTAGTATCCTTTCAAGCATGCTCTCCAATTTAGACTCACTAGAGGATCCCTGATTCGAATACTGACCCTTTGGAGGAACATAAGGGTTGGAATTTCGATTGGAAAAATTTGTATTGCTATTCCAATTTCCTTGATTAGAGCCACTTTGGTCGTTTCTCCATTGATGGTGACCTTGCCATTGTGGGTTTGGTCTCCATTGATTTTGCGAGCCTTGACCTTGGTAATGTTTCCATTGGTATCCTTCTTGAGAATTATTAACATAATTTGCCTCTTCATAATCATCATTTTGCACCGGCTGCACATTCTCAACCGCATTCACCTTCTTCTTCTGATTTTCTGTGAAAAGCTTTGTCAACACATTGACATTTGTGGCAAGTTCCGCAATCACTTGGTCTCGTTCTTGATTTTCCTCGATCAAGTTATTCATAGAAGGAGAGCCAATTGCAATTTTGCCTGTGGAATCTTCAGAGTGCCAAGCCTGGTTGTGTTTTGCCATTTCATCTAAGATTTGAGTCACCCTAGCGAAGGTCTTGTCCATAAAAGAACCAGCAACTGCATTCTTCACTATTGATTGGTTCATAGGATCCAAACCCAGGTAGAATTTTTCCAGCAAGATGGAATCTGGAAAACCATGGTTTGGAGACCTCACCAAGTATAATTTGAAGCGATCCCACGCTTTATGTAACTGTTCACTAGGTAGTTGCTTAAAGAAGAAAATCTTGTCCCTGAGCTCGGATTTCTTACTTTGTGGAAACCATTTTGACAAGAACGCTCGGACAAGTTCAGGCCATGAACGTATAGAATTCGGAGGAAGATTTTGAAGCCATTTCCTCGCATCTCCAGCTAACGAATACTTAAAGCATCGCAACCTCAAAGCATCGTCGGAGACATGATTCTGCTTATGCATCGCACAAACACCCAAAAAATTTCTGAGGTGCTGTGTTGGATCATCATCCGTGGAATTTCTGAAAAATCCTTCCGCTTTCAGAATCAGAATTAATCCATGTTCTACCTTGAAAGTAGCGGCACCGATAGTAGGAGGTACAATGGCGTTTATATCTTCAATATACTCCTCAATGTCTGCAAAAGGATTTCCTTCCTCCTGTATCTCCATATCATCTTCATGGTCTGACATATCTTCCTGTCTACAGCAACCAAAACAAACAGCGTGTAATCAAGTGGAATTAGACGTATAGTAAAGTACACACTAATTAGTAATTTCATAACCGTATTCCCCGACAACGGCGCCAAAATTTGATACGCTCAAATTACACCTTAAGAATAGTGTAACCGGTCGGTGCCAAATATAATAACCCAAACTAGGTTGGGGTCGAATCCCACAGGGAATCGGTGTGAAATATTTATCTAATTAGTGTAATACTCAACTAAGTCGTAATTCTATCAAGTAATTCAAATAAAAAAAGAGTATTGAACGTAAGGACAAACGGAAACTGATGTCAATATTGTGAATGTAAGTAACATGAAACAAAGAAAACCAAGGTTGTGTCCCCCTTTATGTAGTAGAATGCCCTTGATATTAATATTGTATATTTCCAACGGAAGAGTTCTTGATATGCAATTGATGTTTAATTTACTATCCAATATTTTCCAATAGTTGGATAATTTATCCTCTTTACGATTTTTTCAAATACAAAAGAGTTGTGATTAAGAACAATCAATGAACGCCAAATTAAAACCTACTTATTCCTAAGCGATTTCATTAAACAAGGTTTAAAGTCTTGAGTCTTTGTTATTTATTTCTACCAAATTCTATCCCACTTTTCCATGATAAGATAGAATTAATTGGCGTTCGTTAATTTTTGCAACCACTAACAATTATTTGAAGAACAAGAAATAAATAAATATCAATCTTCCATTGAAATCATATTCAATATCAAAATCTCAACAACATTCTACCCATCTAGGGTTCACAACCTCAGCTTTGAATTTAGTTACTCATGGTGAAAATTGAAGAATAAAGAATAGTAATTGTCATCATCTTACAAAATAGAAGGTACTTGATCCCAAAAGCTTCCTAGAATTCAAACTAATTAATTGCCCATACTTTTTACTCTCAATTCTGACAAGTTTTTTTCTCACAAAATCCTATTAAACCTATTTATAATGGCCCAAAACCCGAGGTGAATTTCGGACTGAGCCCCTGCAGTAATAATGCGGACCGCATTTCTGTCGCAAAACAGAAATGTGGACCGCAATTCTTTATCGGCTATCGCAGATTTAACCCAAGAGTTTTGCCTACATCGCATTTTGGTTTGCGGTCCGCATGTTGGTTATGCGATCGCATTCTTCACTATGATTTTCACCCAGAAACTCTGTTTGCTTTTGCGATTTCCCACTGCTATTTTGCGGTTCGCATTCCTGTTTTGTGGTCGCATTTGCGACCGCATTCTCGACATGATGCATTGCCCAGAGTTCTGTCCTTTTTTGCGATCTGCTTGTGGAATATGCGGTCCGCATTTGCTGTTTGCGACCGCATACTCACAATTGCGATGCTCTTAACTTCTTTTCTTGTCTTCAGCTGGCTTTTTGAACTCTTTTCCGTACTTTTGGGTCCTTACACTCGATGTACTGCAATTACACTAAATTTACATAAGTATCAGTAGAATTTGCACGTAAAACAAGTTAAACTTTAAACAAGTAGTATCAAAATGTGCCGAAATTACCCGGCACATCAACCGCATTCATGGTTAGCGGTCCGCATTGTAGAAATGCGACTACATTTTGCATCACATTTTCTTCCTTCAGTAGACTTCATGCTTGGTTTGAGGTAGCTTCTGCGGCTCGCAAACACGTTATGCGATCGCAGAAGAGACCGCATTTTTGACATCGAATTTCGCCTAGGATTTTGTTTTGGTCTGCGATTTCTGTGTGCAATCTGCTGCTCGGAGACAAGTTACGCGATCACAGATGAGACCGCATTCTTGACGTTGAACTTTGCCCAGTAGTCTATCCTGATCTGCGATCTTGGTGTGAAATATGCGGCTCGCATGTGGTCTTTGTGATCGCATATCCACCTCTGCGATGCTTTTCTGCTCTTTTCTTGTCTTTTTGTGGCTTTTTGAACTCTTTTCCATGCTCTTAGGTCCTTACACCTCCTACACTGCAAAAAATGCTAAAATTACATAAGTACCTAAGGAAATTGCATTTTAAAAAAGTTAGAATCTAAGCAATTAGTATTACAATGTGCCGAAATTCTCCGGCACATCAACACCCTCAACTTAAACTCTTGCTTGTCCTCAAGCAACTATGATGACACTATCCTATTCTAGACTCCATTTACAAGACACAAAACAATAGTGACCATGGACAGTGTTTGTTGTTAGTGTTTCAAGCATGCATCTTCGAATGCTTTACCCTTCCTGAATCATCGATATATTCAAGGAAAACTAATCAACTTGTGAAATTTGAGCCTTAGACAACGTGACTAAATGCTACCCTCAGCTGAGTGCACTTACGTTTTACTCAAAAACTCAACTTCTCTTCAACCTCGCTGTTCATATTCCCTCATTTGAAAGAAAGTTCCAAAATCACAATATTTATAATGACAACAAAAAGGGACTATTTCACAAATACACTCACTCTCAGAAAAGAATTTCAAGTGTTACCACATACCATACCATAGGCTTGCCCTTATTTTAATTCGTTGCTTACTTCTAAGAACGCTCGGTTGGAGATCCCATAAGGACTTTTTAGGCTTGTAATGTAGGTTTAGGGAAAGGTCGGATAAGTATTTAGATGTATGTGACTACATCCTCCTTGAACACTAATCACATTTTCTTTTCTTTTTGCACTTTGTTTCTTTTCGAACCCCATAGCCGCATTGGCATCTAGTTCCCAATATGGAACCACCTTAAATACCTCTCTAATTTTCTTCAAAGCTCCATAATTATAAATATACACATATATCTATTTTTCTTTTCTTTTCATTTCTTTTCTTTTTCTTTTCTTTTCTTTATTTTTTATTTTGTAGCTTGCATAATTTCATATGAGCACTTTGAGGTATATGCTCTTACCCTCAATGTATAACTTTACCCATTTCCATTTTGACCCACACCCCCAACTTAGGCTTTTAGCCTAATTCTTAATGTTCAAGGAGGAACAGGTTCAAAAGAGGTAATTATTTTACAAAAGGGAAAGGTTTGTAGTGAGGTGGCCAAAGAAAAGTTTAAAGGCTCGAATAGGGCACTAGTGATATTATTTATGTAATGGTAGGCTTGAAAGGCTAAAGAGGTTTCACAAATAAAAGAAAGAATGCCTAAGATCATCCCTCCAACTAAGTGTAATTATTATAAGCATCGAAAAACCAACCGGGCAAGTTCTAGATGACATAGGCAAACACAAAAATTGTCTACACAAAGAACTGACACACATGGCACACAAACTGTTTGGTTCACATAGTTTAAAGCCCTGGAGTCAACATTTGGCACCTCAAAGCTTTCATCATATATACATACATAACTCTAGGTAGATATAGAGTCACAGAGTGAGCCTCAAGTTCACACAAATGATCTTTTGAAAGGGTATGAGCTATGTACAGACACACATGCTTGAGACTAGACAATTACACCATCCCTGTCAACATGTTTCGTTTCACTGCCCTGGTTCTACTATTACACCCTTGAAAAAGAACCTGGCAAAGAAAAAACAAGGGGAATTTATTTCTAATTACTAAAGATGGAAAAAAAACTTATGTACAAAATTCACAAATATATACTACACTTGCTAATGTCGCAAAAATACAAATATACAGACAAAGATACTGACAAGGCTACCACCCCCAACCAAAAGCATGCGTTGTCCCCAATGCATATGAACATAAAGTAGAGTTAAGGGGGCTCCCTAGGGTGTACTAAGCGCTATGGGAATCGGTAGTTGGCTGACCCTCTGTTGCTGAAGAAGGGATGTCTGGCTGGTCGGGAACTAGAGTTAGGGCATGTGAGCTGCTAGCCTAGCTCGCTGATGGCTGAGTGGATGGGTCTGCAGGGGCGGCCTAATCTGCTAGCGAATGTTGTATGGCCCTCTGAATGTTTGCTTGCTCCTCATCCTCCACTGTAGGAGCAGCAATCTGCTTGCCCTTCTCTTTAGGGCCATCATCCTCCGAGGACCATGAATCCTCCTTATCTGCCTCTTCGCCCTCTAACTCTGACGAATGTCCGGAAGTCTCCTCATCATGAAATCAAGACATACAGGAGGAGCTGGAGATTGGGACATCCTGGCAGTCTGAGGTGCAATATCTGCCATCAGAGTTGTGAAATCAAGGCCAAAGTCTGGTGCAGCTGTGTCTGATCCCTGCTCACCATCCTTGGGCAGGAGGGATGATAGGACGGACTCCAAATTTTGCATCTTGTGGAGCTCGGTCTTCATAGAAGCAACATCCTCTCGTAGCTGAGGCAAACCCCAAACCTCACCACGCTCTATCTTTTCAACCCTTAACTCAAGCCGGTGCAAGCGATCTCCAAATAGTGTTTGTTGTTGTCGGAGTGCTATCACGGAAGTTTGTATAGGAGTTAGGGCTTGTTTTATGAGATTGGGCAAGGTTTTCAAGAGCTGGTCTACTTTGGCATTGGCATGCTGGGCAATGAGATCAAGCCTCAAGAGGGCTGGCAGTGCAGACGAAGGCTGACCATTGGTGGACTGAGAGGCAGGCTCTGAAGCAGAAGTGGATGCCTCTGGAACCTGAGGAGGCATAGAAGTCTAAGAGTCGGGGTCCCGAACTGGAGTCTCTGGTGGGGCAGCAGCATCACTAATACGTGTGATGTCTATGTCCCTTGTTTCCTTCCCGGTCTTATCAGATTGTTGCATGAGAGGAACGTTCACAGCTTTACAGAGGGCTGTGATCAAGAACGAAAATGGAAGCGAGGTAGCACGCTGCGTTGCCTGGATACCGATCTCCTGGAAGATCAGAGTCCCCACATCAATCTTGATGCCGACCATGATATATGCAATGAGAAGAGCTTTCTCAATGCCTATATCAGTTTCGTTCCGGGACGGTATCAAGCGGGAGGTGCCAGAATCGACCCTCCCTTGTGAGATCCTCCTTATATATCTTATTTCCAGGGTTGATCCAAGCCGGGGTACCCTTTGCAATTACCGACGCAATCCACGCACGCTCATTTTCTCTATTTGCGTACTCGGTATCTTACTCAGCTGTGCCTGTTTGCCAGTCGGGGAAATATACTTCATTAATCTCCTCACTATTGCAAAACACATTCTTTCCCGGAACAAGTACGGTGCCATTAAATACTCTGTTGCGTTTGTGGTGCGCCAACCTGGAGGCTCCATAAAAAGCATAGAATTCCCGGACCAGTGACTCAATGTACTCCTTAGGGGCCTCGGTAAAGCACTCCCATTTTCTCGCTTTTATATTGTCGAGGATGTGGGGGTACTGTTCTTGGAGCCCATTCAAGCTTAACTGCTTCTCACCCTGGATTTTTCTTTTGGTGAGTCCTTCTCTATATAGTTCCCTGGAGCCTTCAACCCCAAATCGGAGATGAAAGTCATCTCCGTGTTTCCTTCTAACCTCAGCCTGTAGATTGACTGAGGGAAAGAGTTCCTCCTCGTCAGACTGGGAGGTGCTTGGCACATTGGGTTCCGTTCGTACACGTTTAGCCTGTGATGTGAAGACCTGAAGGTGCCCTTTTCATGGTTGCATGCTTTTGAGGAGCCATATCTGTATAAGGGTGAAATGTGAGCGACATTCTAAGCAACAGTGAAAAGAAAATAGAAGAAATCAACGAAAAAGCAAACAAATACGACATGGTTTGCGGTTGCATAACCACTATGCGAACCGCAAACTTGTCGCAATCTTGACTGTGCAGTATTGGACCTCAGTCTGTGATGGATTATGCGATCGCATAACCACTATGCGAATAGCATAACCATCGCAGAATTTACATGAACATACACAAAACAAAAGAACAAAATTCGATCGCAAAGTCCACCGCAAAGTGGGAAATGCGATCGCAAAACAAATGCAGATAGCAAGGTTTTAGCTGGGTGTTCTGTTTCAGTTTGCGGTGCCTTTACGGTTCGCATATTAACTATGCAATCGCAAATGGCACAACATTTTATCATTGTCTTCAGGAGACTAGGGTTTAAGGATGCGACCAAAATGCGAGCCACATTCTGATGTTGCGGGCCGCAAATGCCTTCGTTCTCATGATTCAGATCATCCTCCCAACAATGGCAGTTATAGATCTCTCTACCTAGCACCCCATAAACAACCATGATATACACAAGCAACTACGGCAAGCAACTAACTCAAAAATGCAAAACGAAAATAAAGAAGACCACAACAAAGATATAAGTGAACTTGAGGAGATCGGGACACATACCTATGAAGAAGAGTACAAGAAGTATGGATATTTTGAACGGGTCTTTGTCCTTGGTACGGTTTGATCTCTGTTTGCCTCTGGTCTTTCCTTTTTCTCTGTTCGTTTTTCATTTTTTTTTATGTTGTTTTGCGTTGTTTTGAAAGAGGAAATATGAGAGACTGCGGTGACGTACCTGACACTTTTGCGATGGGAAAGTCACCTCATAACACATTATGCGACCGCATACGTGTTATGTGATGGATTCTGCTGAAGGGGTAACAATGCGACGCACAATGCGATCGCATAATGTGAATGTGGTCCGCAAAGTGAATTACCTTGTCGCATTTTGGTCAACAATTTTAGCCAAACTTACTGCTTCAGTTTACGATTGAAATGTGGTCCACATAGTGAAAATTCGACCGCATCGTGCAGCAAACTTCACGCAGTGGTTTCTCTTCCGTTTTTAGGCATTTCTTCCCAGTATTGAGGTCTTTTGACTTCCCTGCACTCTAACACACTCTTGAAATTGCTTATGTAAATCTATCTATGAAAAAACATTAAAAATGTAAAGAAAAAAAATAAAAATAAATGTTACCACACATGGGTTGCCTCCCATGAAGCGCTTGATTTAACGTCGCGGCACGACGAAGTTGGGACTCCTTTGAAATTACTCATTGGTCGGGCACGGACCATCTTTGAGAGCCAGCTGCTCCACCAAATGCTTTTCACCATCTGTGCCCAAGTAGTGTTTGACTCTTTGGCCATTTACTTTGAAAGTTCGGAGCCCATCTTCTGAAGCTAGTTCCACAGCTCCAAAGGGAGAGACATCGACTACTTTGAATGGACCAGACAATTTCGATTTGAGCTTGCCCGAAAATAACTTGAGTCTGGAGTTAAAGAGCAATACCAAGTCACCCGACTTGAACTCTCTTTTCAAAATCTTCTTATCATGGACAAAATTCATCTTCTCTTTGTACAGAGCTGCACTTTCATAAGCATGGAAATGGAATTCCTCCATTTCATTAAGTTGTGTTAACCTCAAAGTAGCAGCTTCTGCCCAGTCCAAATTCAACATTTTTAATGCCCACATAGCTTTGTGCTCCAATTCCACGGGCAGATGACAAGCTTTTCCAAACACTAACCGATAAGGAGAAGTACCAATAGGAGTCTTGTACGCCGTGCGGTACGCCCACAATGCGTCATCTAGCTTCCTTGACCAGTCGGTCCTGTTTGCATTAACAGTTTTTGCTAGAATGCTTTTTATCTCCCGGTTGGAAACCTCCACTTGACCGCTTGATTACGGATGATAAGGTGTGGCTACCTTGTGCTTGACACTATATTTTTCAAGGAGAACTTTGAAGGCCTTGTTGCAGAAATGAGACCCCCCATCGCTAAGAATGGCTCTAGGAGTGCCAAACCGAGTGAAGATGTTCTTTTTCAAGAATGTGGTCACACTCCGTGCCTCATTGTTTGGTAGGGCGATCGCTTCAACCCATTTGGACACGTAGTCCAGAGCCACCAAGATGTACTTCATCCTGCATGAGCTTACAAAGGGACCCATGAAATCAATTCCCCAAACGTCGAAGATTTCTATCTCCATCACAAAATGTATTGGCATATCATGCCTCTTGGAGATTGGACCTTGTCTTTGACATTGGTCACAAGCCTTGACCATTTGATTTGCCTCATGGTAGATCGATGGCCAATAGTAACCACATTCAAGAACCTTCGCCGCTGTTCGATTTCCTCCATGGTGACCCCCAACCGGTGAGTCGTGGCATGCCTTTAGGAGTGGCACAATCTCTTCTTCCGGAACACATCTTCTGATAATGTTGTCCGCACAAACACAGAACAAGAAAGGCTCCTCCCAATAGTAGTGCCGACAATCTCTCAAGAACTTCTTCTTTTGATAAGGTTCTAATCCGTCCAGAATAAGGTCACTAACTAAATAGTTAGCAATATCAGCATACCAAGGAGAAAAAGTATTAGATAGGGCCAATATGTGTTCATCCGGGAATGCATTGTTGATTTCAAGATTTCCCTTTGGTCTCCCTGTTTCTTCAACCCTTGACAAATGATCCGCCACTTGATTTTGAGTCCCCTTGCGATCCTTGACTTCAAAGTCGAACTCTTGCAGCAACAAGACCCATCGAATCAATCGAGGCTTTGCATCCTTCATTACCATGAGATAGCGAAGAGCTGCATGATCTGTGTACACTATCACCATGGATCCTAACAAATAAGCCCGGAACTTCTCAAAAGCATAGACAATAGACAGAAGTTCTTGTTCAGTCACTGTGTAATTCATTTGTGCCCCATTGAGTGTTTTATTGGCATAGTAAATCGGGTGAAGAACTTTGTTGTGATGTTGGCCAAGCATTACTCCAATGGCTACACCACTGGCGTCACACATGAGCTCTAAAGGAAGTGACCAGTCGGGTGTGAAAATAATAGGTGCCGTGGTGAGCCTTTGCTTCAACTCCTCAAAAGCTTTGAGGCATTTCTCATCAAACACAAATTTGGCATCCTTCTCAAGGAGTTTGCACATAGGATTTGAATGTTGGAGAAATCCTTGATGAAGCGCCTATAGAAACCGGCCTGCCTTAAGAAACTTCGAACACCCTTAAAGGAAGTAGGTGGAGGAAGCATAGAAATAATCTCTATCTTTTCCCGGTCAACCTCTATGCCATGCTTTGAAATTTTATGCCCAACATAATGCCTTCATCCACCATGAAGTGACATTTCTCCCAATTGAGCACAAGGTTGGTTTCTTCACATCTCTTGAGCACTTGTCTAAGATTGTGAAGACAATGCTCAAAAGATTTACCTACCACCGAGAAATCATCCATGAAGACTTCTAGAAAATCCTCCACCATGTCGGAGAAGATGGAGATCATGCATCTTTGAAAAGTGGCCGGAGCGTTGCATAAACCGAATGGCATCCGGCTAAAAGCAAACGTTCCATAGGGACAAGTGAATGTCGTCTTCTCTTGATTCTCCAATGCTATGTTGATTTGATAGTAGCCCGAATATCCATCATGGAAACAATAGAATGACCTTCCTGCTAGCCGATCAAGCATTTGATCAATAAAAGGCATAGGGAAATGGTCCTTGCATGTGGCACTGTTGAGTTTCCGATAATCCATACACACCCTCCATCCGGTTACCGTTCTTGTTGGGATAAGCTCGTTTTTCTCATTTTCAATCACAGTCATGCCTCCCTTTTTCGGCACGCATTGGACCGGGCTCACCCAAGAACTATCGGCAATGGGGTAGACTACCCCAACATCCAACCATTTGATGATTTCTTTCTTTACCACCTCTTGCATTGACGGGTTCCACCGTCGTTGATGTTCCACACTCGGTTTGGTCCCACTTTCCAATTGGATTTATGCTCGCAAATTCCAGCGGGGATCCCACGAATGTACACAATTGTCCATCCAATGGCTTGCCTATGCTCTTTCAAGACATTCAACCATTGTTCCACCTGCACATCATTCAACAAAGAAGAAATGATTACCGGTAAAGTATCATTTGAGCCAAGAAATTTATACCTCAAGTGCGGAGGAAGTGGTTTGAGCTCTAGTTGTGGTGGCTCAATAATAGATGGCTTTGCGGGAGGTGTGGATCTATTCTCCAAGTCGAGAGAAAGCTTTGCCGGAGCATAAGAGTAAGAACCACACCCCTCCAATGCATTTACCGACTCCATGAAACCCTCCATATCCTCACCCTCAAAGTTCACCAAAATAGCCGCCAATGCTTCACCGAGGCATTGTTCTTCCATTTGCATTTCAACCGCATATTCCACCTCATCAATCACCGAAATGCTTTCATACTCATGCGGTAGCTTCATACCCTTGCTTGCTTGGAATGTGACCTCTTCATCATTCACACGGAATTTGATTTCATTCCGTTCCGAATCCATGAGTGCTCTTCCCGTAGCTAGGAATGGTCTTCCCAAGATAATAGGGATTTCTTTGTCAACCACACAATCAAGAATTACAAAATCAGCGGGTAAATGAAACTCTCCCACTTTCACAATCACGTCATCAACAATTCCTACCAGTCTCTTGATGGAACGATCGGCCATTTGCAATCTCATACTTGTTGGCCTGGGCATTCCTAACCCCGCTTGTTTGTAAATGGCAAGTGGCATTAAGTTAATGCTAGCCCCATTATCACAAAGGGCCCTTGCAAAATCATGCGCCCCAATAGTGCATGGAATAGTAAAGGCCCCTGGGTATTCTTTCTTCTGAACGGAGGTTGTGGCAATATGGAACTAACCCGGTGAGTCATGTTCACCACCTCATTCTTGGTGGTCCTCTTCTTGGTGATCAAATCTTTCAAATATTTGGCAAAACCTGGCATCTCTTGAAATGCTTCCAAGAACGGGATGTTTACCGATAATTGCTTTAGAATGTCATAAAACTTCTCAAACTTGCTATCATCAAACCTTCTTACAAGCCTTTGAGGAAAAGGAGGAGGAGGTCTAGGAATAGGCGGAAAAATGCTTGGTGTCTCTTTTGCCTTTTCCTTTACCACTTCTCGGTTATCTTCTTGCACTTGCATTCCATAATTTTCTCAATTTCGACAACACTTGGCTCTTCAACCTCAACCCCTTTTTCGAATTCTTCTACCTCAACCACTTGTTCACCCTTTCCTTGTAGTACCTTCCCACTCCTAGTAGTAATTTCCATGACATGAGTAGTTGGGCCACTCCCACTACCCTTTGGGTTCGCAATTGTGTCATTAGGGAGTATTCCCTTTTGCTTTGGATTTTGATCCCTAGAGAGATCTCTCATTTGTATCTCCAATTCTTGAATGGCTGCAGTATGAGAGCCAACAAGCTCGGTCATGTTCCTCATGTAATTGTCGGATTTTTCTTGATTTTGCAATATCCTTTCAAGCATACTTTCCAACTTACACTCACTTCAGGAACCTTGATTTGAATATTGACCCTTTGGGGGAACATAGGGATTTGAACTCCGATTTGAGAAGTTGTTGTTGTTGTTGTTCAAATTTCCTTGGTTTGAGCCACCTTGGTCGTTTTACCACTGTTGGTGGCCTTGCCCTTGCGGGTTTGGCCTCCATTGATTTTGTGATCCTTGACCTTGGTAATGTTGCCTTTGACACCCTCCTTGAGAGTTGTTGACATAATTTGCTTCCTCAAAATCTTCATTTGGTACGGGCTGCACATTCTCAACCACATTTACTTTCTTTTTTTGGCTCTCGGTGAACATCTTTGTCAACACATTAAAATTTATAGCAAGCCCTGCAATCACTTGATCTCTCTCTTGATTTTCCTTGATCATGTTGCTCAAGGAAGGAGATCCAAATGTAATTCCACTTGTGGTGTCCTCAAAATGCCATGCTTGATTACGCTTTGCCATTTTGTCAAGTATTTGTGTCACCCTTGCGAATGATTTGTCCATGAAAAATCCGGCAGCTGCATTCTTGGCTATAGATTGGTTCATCGGATCCAAGCCCATGTAGAATTTTTCCAACAAAATAGAATCCGGGAAACCATGGTTGGGAGACCTCACCAAACGGTAATTGCTTGAAGAAGAAAATTTTATCCCGGAGCTCAGACTTCTTACTTTGTGGGAACCATTTAGACAAGAAAGCTCAGACAAGTTCGGGCCAGGAATGAATGGAGTTTGGAGGAAGATTCTGGAGCCATTTCCTTGCGTCCCCAGCTAGAGAGTACTTGAAGCATCTCAACCTTAGAGCATCATCAGAGACATTATTCTGCTTATGCATTGCACACACACCCAAGAAGTTTCTAAGATGTTGTGTTGGATCATCATCAATGGAATTCCTGAAAAACCCCTCCGCTTTGAGCATAAGGATTAAACCATGTTCCACCTTGAAAGTTGCAGCGCCAATAGCAGGAGGTACAATAGCATTTGTATCCTCAATGTACTCCTCAATATCCGCAAAAGGATTTCCTTCCATATCTACCTCTACGTCTTCACCATATTCTGACATGTTTTCCTATCAATACCAAGCAAAACAAACAAAGTGTGATAGAGTAGAATAAGACGTACAGTAAAGCACACACTAATTAGTAATTTCAAAACCGTATTCCCCGGCAACGGCGCCAAAATTTGATATGCTCAAATTACACTTTAATAAATAGTGTAAGCGGTCGATGTCAAATATAATAACCCAACAAGGTTGGGGTCGAATCCCACAGGGAATAGGTGTGAAAAGGTTACTTGATTAGTGTGTTTCTCAACTAAAGTACTAATTCTATCCAGTTAACCGGAACAAGAATATGAATTGAGTTTGGTTTTAAATAAGTCTAATTGCAAGGTTGAGAATGTAAATAATTTGATTAAACAAACCAAGGTTGTGTCCCCTTTAATGAAGTGTAATGCTATCGGTGTCAATATGATATATTTCTAACGGAAGATTCTTTTTGATATGCAAATGATGTCTAAGTGACTACCCAATATTTTCCAATAGTTAGGTAGTATTTCCTCTTTATGATTTTTCCAAATATAAAAAGAGTTTTTGATATTTACTTCTACCAAATTCTATCCCGCTTTCCCAACCAAAGATAGAATTTAATGGCGCTTGTTAATGTTTGCAACCACCAACAATAATTGAAGAATGAGAAGTAAATAAATATCAACCAACCGTTAAATATATATTCAATGTTAAACACCCAATAACATCACACCCATTTAGGGTCCACAACTTTAGTATTTAAAATTAGCTACTCATACTAAAATCTGAAAATAAAAGAATATTAATTGTCATAAAGCTTACAAAGTGAAAGATTCTTGACCCAAAAGCTTCCAATATAAAGGAATATTCAAGACTTGTACTTTAGCTCCAAATTCTGACAAGATAGCCCCCACAAAACCCTAATAGACCTATTTATAGAGGCCCAAAAATTGAGACAAAATTCGGACCAATTTGCCCTGTAGTTGAATATGCGACCGCATTTCTGTCGCATAACAAAAATGTCGTCCGCATCTTTGACATGTCTATCGCAGATTGTAACCCTAGTTTCGCCTTCACCGCATTCATGGTTTGCGGCATTGCATTTTCTTCCTTCAGTAGACTTCATGCTTGGTTTGCGGTTGCTTCTGCAGCTCGCAAACACGTTATGCGATCGCAGAAGAGACCGCATTTTTGACATCGAACTTCGCCCAGGATTCTGTTTTGGTCTACGATCTCTATGTGCAATCTGCGGCTCGCAGACAAGTTATGCGATCGCAGATGAGACCGCATTCTTGACATTGAACTTTGCCCAGAAGTCTGTCTTGATCTGCGATCTTGGTGTGAAATATACGGCTCGCATGTGGTATTTACGATCGCATATCCACCTCTGCAGTGCTTTTCTGCTCTTTTCTTGTCTTTTTGTGGCTTTTGGAAGTCTTTTCCATGCTCTTAGGTCCTTACACCTCATACACTACAAAAAATACTAAAATTACATAAGTACCTAAGGAAATTGCATTTAAAACAAGTTAGAATCTAAGCAATTAGTATCAAAATGTGCCGAAATTCTCCGGCACATCAACACCCCAACTTAAACTCTTGCTTGTCCTCAAGCAACTAAGATGACTTACTATTCTAGACTCCATTTACAAGACATGAAACAATAGTGACCATGGACAGTGTTTGTTGTTAGTGCTTCAAGCATGCATCTTCAAATGCTTTACCCTTCCTGAATCATCGCTATATTCAAGGAAAACTAATCAACTTATGAACTTTGAGCCTCAGACAACGTGACTAAATGCTACCCTCAGCTTAGTGCACTTACGTTTTACTCAAAAATTCAACTTCTGTTCAACCTCGCAGTTCATGTGCCCTCACTAGAAAGAAAGTCCCAAAGTCACAATATTTATAATGACAACAAAAAGGGACTATTTCACAAATACACTCACTCTCAGAAAAGAATTTCAAGTGTTACCACATACCATACCATAGGCTTGCTCTTATTTTAATTCGTTGCTCACTTCTAAGAACGCTCGGTTAGAGATCCCATAAGGACTTTTTAGGCTTGTAATGTAGGTTTAGGGAAGAGTCGGATAAGTATTTAGATATAAGTGACTACATCCTCCTTGAACACTAATCACATTTTCTTTTATCTTTGCACTTTGTTTCTTTTCGAACCCCATAGCCGCATTGGCATCTAATTCCCAATATGGAACCACCTTAAATACCTCTCTAATTTTCTTCAAAGCTCCATAATTATAAATATACACATATATCTATTTTTCTTTTCTTTTCTTTTCTTTTTTTATTCTTTTTTATTTTTTTTAATTTTGTAGCTTGCATAATTTCATATGAGCACTTTGAGGTATATGCTCTTACCCTCAATGTATAACCTTACCCATTTCCATTTTGACCCACACCCCCAACTTAGGCTTTTAGCCTAATTCTTAATGTTCAAGGAGGAACAAGTTCAAAAGAGGTCATTATTTACAAAAGGGAAAGGTTTGTAGTGAGGTGGCCAAAGAAAAGGTTAAAGGCTCGAATAGGGCACTAGTGATATTATTTATGTAATGGTAGGCTTGAAAGGCTAAAGAGGTTTCACAAATAAAAGAAAGAATGCCTAAGATCATCCCTCCAACTAAGTGTAATTATTATAAGCATCGAAAAACCAACCGGGCAAGTTCTAGATGACATAGGCAAACACAAAAATTGTCTACACAAAGAACTGACACACATGGCACACAAACTGTTTGGTTCACATAGTTTAAAGCCCTGGAGTCAACATTTGGCACCTCAAAGCTTTCATCATATATACATACATAACTCTAGGTAGATATAGAGTCACAGAGTGAGCCTCAAGTTCACACAAATGATCTTTTGAAAGGGTATGAGCTATGTACAGACACACATGCTTGAGACTAGACAATTACACCATCCCTGTCAACATGTTTCGTTTCACTGCCCTGGTTCTACTATTACACCCTTGAAAAAGAACCTGGCAAAGAAAAAACAAGGGGAATTTATTTCTAATTACTAAAGATGGAAAAATACAAAAATACAGACAAAGATACAGACAAGGCTACCACCCCCAACCAAAAGCATGCATTGTCCTCAATGCATAAGAACATAAAGTAGAGTTAAAGGGGCTCCCTGGGGCGCACTAAGCGCTTTGGGAATCGGTAACCCCAAAACTTTAAATGCTAAATCAAAAAAAACCCTAAACCCAAAAGACGCTCTCTCCTCTCTCTTGTCCGTGATGCCCTAGCAACCATGGCTGCCGCGAGCTCTCCCATGGCTTTGGCTGTGGGAGAGAAACATCTAAACATCACCGACGTAATCCATACCAATCCCCAAAAATCATACGCATCACAGTTACATAAAAAATAAGCTGTCGCAGAGACGTCGAAACTCAATTTACGTCCAATGACTGTCGAACATGGTGAACTGACGATCGACTTCACCGTAGATGAAGTCAATGAGTTTATGAAAGAGGAGAGACTACACCAAGCTGTTGTTATGAAATTATCATATGGAAAACCAGACCTTCAAGTGATTCGATGGATTTTCCAGTCGCAATTCGATATTAAAGGTGGTTGTAACGTCGGGCAACTGGAGTATCGTCATCTGTTAGTTCGTTTTGATCTTTATGCTGATTATTTTCAGTTACTTTCATGATCAACTGGATTTCTTAAAGCTAATGGAGATGAATATTTCTTTAGAACTTTTCCATGTACGTTAGGGTTCAATCCGAAGGAGGAAACTTCCATGGCTGTCATTTTGATATCACTTCCAGGTCTGCCTCCTAACTTCTTTGCCAAACGATCAGTTATGTCTATTGCTTCTGTTGCGGGCAAGCCTCTTGCAGTGGACAAGGCTACACATGAAAGTACAAGACGTAGCACTGTTAGGGTTAAGGTGTTGGTCGATCTTTTAGATGAACATCCAAACAAAGTTAGGTTGCGCGTCGTCGACAGAAAACTAACAAATCTGTGGTATGTTATCACGCGGTTGTGTATGATAATTTTCCAAAGTATTGCTTCTATTGTAAGCATCAAGGTCATGACGAAGGATCGTGTCGATTTTTGAAAGAAAAATCTGGACAGGATGTAGGTGCAGCAGTTGATCGCAACAGGCCAGGAATTCAAGTGAAGACAGTCGAGCAGCAAAAAGGCGATGCTAGACACTTGTTGAATGCTAAAAGAGCTTCCCAAGGTGTAGAGGATAGACCATCGAAGGAGGATAACATTGCTAAACAGGTGTTGCACAGTGGTGGTGATAACACTGCTGCTGGAAATACAGTAGCAGCACACGATCCAGGTAGTGTTGCTGATGTTGATAAACGAGATGATGGTATGAGGGTCAGGAATGGACAGCCAAAAGCTTCAACTGTTATACCTGCCTCTACTGTTTTTGCTAGGATGCATACAGCAACTGCTGGTATCCACAGTACTAATCAAGATGAGCAGCTAGATATTCCCAGTAACGTACCAGATTTGGAGGGTGAACCCCAGACTTTGGGGGCTAAAAAAGATGGACAAAAGGTCATATCTGGAGTAGATAAAGATGGGGGTAACGTTGATGCTGATAAGGGAGAACATACAGTCAAAATGGGTGAGGATTGGAACTTGGTAACATCTAGAAAATCACTCACAAACAAGGCTACATCAACAGGCCAGTTGAGCCCGGGTGTTCGACGGAATGCTTCCAGTAATGTACACAGCTCCAATATGTTTGATGCTCTGGAACTCGATAGGGATGGACAGCCTGAGATAGCAATTTTAAATGATAATGTGATGTCCAAGCAAGTTGTTCCATGCTCCAACAGGAGAAACGAAGGTAGAGACAGTGATATTTTGGCTAAAGAAGTGGGTGTTCGACAGAATGCCTCAGAGAACAAATTGATGGAGGATTTCAGTTCAAACGTACCTACGCTGCAATTTTCCATCCCTCACGTCGAAAAGATTATCAAGGATACACAGGCGGCAATGATGTTACATACAAATATGGTTGGGCAGCCATTAGTCACCTTGAACACTTCCGTCTTTGAAATTCCTTCACAGTCGAAAAAATCGTTTGACGAACATGAAGGAGACTCTAGGCAGTTGCTGCTGTCCACTAGAAATAACAATGACATTATCCCAAGTTTGAGAGAGATGGTTAGTAAAAGACAAAGTAGTTATACAAAGGAGTGGTATACAAAATTTAGAACTTGGGGGGATCAAGTTGACGATGACGAAGAAGACTGGGGAGATTATGACGAGGGCGAGTCGACTGACTATGCTGCCCTTGAGAGTGAAGATGACGACCACAGACCAGTAGATTCACCTTTGTTGTCAAAGACTGGAAGTAGGAGTAAGCTTAACTTGAATGCTCCTGCTTTCATTCCTAGTTGTTCTTCATCTGCTGTACCATTTGCTACTGGGCAGAAACAGCAAGAATTTAGCACAACTGGACATCAGCAGCAGTACGATAAAACTGGACAACAGCAACAGCAACTTCGTGAAATCATCGGACATCAGCAACAGCAGCAAACAGTGGTGTTAGATGGGCAGCAGCAGCACCTTATTAGCACCAGTAGTGCTTTGATTTCAGCAGCAACACCTGGGCAGCTACAGCAGCAAATTATGCACAGCAGTGCTGAGACTTCAAATACAGCAACCTCACAAACTCGACAGCAGCAGCAGCAGCATTGCAACAACAGTCCAGTGACTACACAAACTGGGCAGGAGCAACAGCAGAAGCAACTTCAAGAACATAGTTCAGTGATATCACTGGAAGATCGACTGTTATTAGATGCGCTGGAAATTGCTAATCCTCCTATAATTTCATCTCAAGTTGGAGACATGATTGAGAGCAGTAAAAGCGAGCAAAATATGGAGCAACAACAACGCAAGGCAGTAGTGCTAAAAGCACAAGATGCTCATGTTTTGATGCCACTGGAAACTGCCCAAAAGCTGCCACACACAGGTTATTTGGGTCGCGACATTTATGAAGAAGGAGAGGAAGATGACATGCCACAAAAATGCATAGACGAGGCTGCTAAAAAGGGCGATGTATCACCTATGCACAATGGAAAAGCTAAGAAGTCTCATTCAAGGAAGAAGAGTTGAGACGACAAGTTAAATGAGGAGACAAATGTTCGACGATTACCTATGCGAGTGGCTAAGCAAAAGCAGGTTGGTCCAACCATCTCTACAAGATCCACCCGTTCAAGGAATAAATCATGAATTTCAAATATATTTTGAAGACGAGGGAGAAGGAAGATATAGATTTACAAATTGAAGACTTTACAAAATTGAAAAAGGAGGGACAAGAATCCAATTCTTACTACATTTTATTTTATCATTTTATTAGTATTATTATATGTAATATCATCACAGAGTGTATTATAAACTCTATGATGATCATAGAATACTTGATTCTTTCTAGTTCCTATTTTTTACATTCTTGCTAGTAGATGAGGATTTTTTTATGCCTCATTAGGATTTGTAAGGTAAGGTTAAGCTCCGCATTTGTTAGCTTAGGCTATGCCTTTGGATATAACCACATGGCTATGAGATTATATGCCCTTGTGAGACTTTACCGGCAGCTACCACATGACTCCTCTACATGAGGCTGCCATAAGGGCAACGTGAGGCACAGAGGAGTAATTATATAGCCAACGCATAAAAGCAACATTACTGCCGGAGCTTTTGTCCCCCTTACTTGTACTAGTCCTTTGTGGCTTTTTTGCTTTTATTATTTAGTTAATAGATTTAGACCTAGGCATATCGCCTAGGGATATTTTGATTAAAAAAAACCCTATACCGTAAACCCGCTAAAAAAAATAAAATAAAAAAAGCTCTCATTTTCTCTCCTCTCTCTCTCACGATGGAACCCTAACAGTCATGGCTGCTGTGACCTCTCCCCAACCGTTGGCTGTGGGATAGAAACATCAAAACATTACCGACGTAATCCATACCAATCCCAAACAGTTATACATATCACAGTTACATAAAAAACAAGCTGCCGCGGCGTCGTCGAAACAAGAACTTTGTCCAGTGACTGTTATTCATGGTGAACCAACGATTGAATTCATAATGGATGAAGTTAATGAGTTTACGAGAGAGGAGGGACTGCATCAAGAAATTGTGATGAAATTTTCCTATGGAAAACCAGATTTCCAGGAGATTCGAAGGCTTTTCCAGTCGCAATTTGATGTTCAAGGTCGTTACAACATCAGACAACTCGAGTTTCGACATCTGCTCGTTTGTTTTGATCTGTATGCAGACTATATCTAGTTTCTATCGATATCAACTGGTTTTCTTAAAGCCAATGGAGGTGAATACTTCTTTAGAACTTTCCCACGGAAAATAGGGTTTAATTCGAAGGAGGAAACATCCATGGCTATTGTTTGGATTTTGCTACCTGCTTTACCTCCTAACTTCTTTGCCAAAAGATCAGTTATGTCGATTGCTTCTGCTGTTGGCAAGCCTCTTGCAGTAGACAAGGTAACACATGATCGAACAAGGCCTAGCACTGCTAGGGTTAATGTTTTGATCAATTTGTTAGATGAACATCCATCCAAAGTTAAGTTGCGCATCGTCAACAAGGTGACTGGAAAATTTGTAGTCTTTTATTAGGGGATTGTTTATGATAATATACCAAAGTATTGCTTATATTGTAAGCATCAAGGTCATGATGAAAGATCGTATCGATTGGTGAAAGCAATATCTGGTGAGGAGATGATTGCAACTGTCAATCGCAATCTGCCTGAAATTAATGCTATCACAGTCGAGCAGTTAAAAGGTGATGCGCGAGACTTCTTGAATGCTAAAAGAGCTTCCCAAGGTGTGGAGGGTATAGCATCACAGGAGGTAAACAATGGTAAGCAGCAGTTGGTGCACATACAGTCTACAGACCAGGTTGCTATGAAGAACAATGGTCTGGATACTGCTGGTGTAAATCGATTTGGAGATAAGAGTACTGCTGTTGTTGCTGAAAACACAGTAGCACCACCTGACAAGGGTACAGTTGTGCATATTGAAGATGACTTAAAGTTGATGAAGGGACAGCACAAATCTTCTAGTGACATACCTACATCAAAAGTTTTTGTGAGGATGTACACTGCTATAGCTGGTACATTAATAGCAGCTACTGATTGAGCTGATGTTAGTGGACAACTAGTGAACGCAGCAAATATTGGGGTAGCTATTGGTCGAACAAATGGGGAGCAGCATAATTAAGTTGGAGGTGCTGATCGACCATCAGGTGCTAAGGACTTGCAATCGCATGAGGCAGCTGAAGGTGAACAGTTGGCAACCCCAGATCAGGTCCCTGATTCGGAGGATAAGTCCCAGACTTTGGGGAACAAAAAGGATTTTCATGTGACCATATCTGGGGAACTTAAAAATGATGATAAGTCTGAGGATGGTAAAGGTGAAGATACAACAAAAAATGGGGAGATTTGGAACGTCGTAACACATCGCAAATCATCTACAAAGAGGACTGACTCGCCAACACAGCAGCACCAAGGTATTCGACGAAATGCCTCGACCATTATGTCAAGCATAAATGCTTTCGAAGCTCTTGAAGTTGTGGATGATATACAACCTGATTTAACAACTCTACAACAAATTAAGATATCCAAAAAAGTTATACCAAGCACCAGTAGTGGTAAAGGAGCTCAAGACAGTGATATATTAGCTGCAGATTTGGGTGTTCACCAAAATTCCTCAAAGAACATTTTGCAGAAGGAGCTACTGGGAGATAATATGCCAACGATGCAGTTATCTAGTCCTCACGTCGAAAAGATCATAAAGGATGCCCAGGCTACTATGATGATGCATACCAATATGGTGGGATAACCATTAGTCACTTTGAATACTTCCGTCTTTGAAATACCTTCACAGTCGGAGCACTCGTTTGGTGAACGTGAAGGTGAGACTGGGCAGCTAATGTTGTCCACTGGAAATAACAATGATATTGTTCCAAGTTTAAGAGAGATGGTTAGTGCAAGAAAAGATAATTATGGAGAGCATGATTGGTAATAAAAATGTAAAACCTGGGCAGATCAAGTCGAACATGAAGAAGAAGACTGGGGGAATGACGACGAGAAGGATTTGACTGATTATGCTGCACTTGAAAGCGAAGATGAGGAACTGAGATAAGTAGCATCACCTTCATTGCCAAAGAGTGAAAGGAAACTTAACTTGAATGCCCCAGCTTTTATTCCCAGCAAGTATTAAACTGCTGCGACAAAGGAGAGTGCAGCAGTAAATACAAGACCTGGGCAGCAGCAACAGCAAAGTCGTACAGGTAGCCACTGGTTTTATATGCAGCAACACTTATAAAGGATGGAATGCAGCAGCAACAGCAAAGTAGTACAAGCAGATCACCTGTAACAGCTGGGCAGCAGCAGCATGGTAAACTTGGTATCTCTCCTCCTTTTGTACACTCCCGGGGAGTATATAAGGGAGTTTTTTCAATTAAAGTGACATTATTCAAAATGGGATCATTCATTTAAATTTTTTTTTAGAGTCACCACTTGGAGTATTTTGATTGGTGTTTCAAGTCACCGGTTTATTTTTAATCCCAAATCGAGGAAAATTTTGACTTTCCTTGTGAAATCTACGAACCATAATTACTGAGTAAGGAATTCTGTTAACCCGAAGGAAGGTGTTAGGCACCCTCAGATTCCGTGGTTCTAGCATGGTTGCTCAACTATAATCGGCTTATTATCTAATTTTAATACATGTTTCTAGCCTATGGTATATTTTATCTTTAACCGCTTTTGTTTAATTATTGCAACGTCATTTAAAATGTGTCATGAACCATGCCACATAAATGCACCCGTAATCCGTAACGCATTTTATTTAACGTTGAGATTTGGATTTGGGTCGCATAAATGTACACCCGAATTTAGGAAAGAGAATTATTAAAATAACGCGCCTAAAGGAACTATGTGTTTTTAACTTTTCGAGGGCCATGGAAATTCGTTGAACAGCGTGCCTCGATTTTCTAAAAGATTTTAATATTGATTAAATGAGGGCCATGCATTTTGAGATTTTATTCCGCACGGCGCACCTCGAATTATTTCAAAAGCTTCTATTATTTGAAGTTGTTAAAATCGGGTTACATGAAAGGCACCCCCGAAATTGGCATTGTTACTATGTCACGGGAACCGTTCGTATTCATAAACTTATATTCGAACTCTCTGCAATTAAACATTAACAACATGTATCTTCTGAGCTATTAAACCTTCTAAATGAACACAAATATCATTTGACCCATATTTCACTAGAACAATTAATAGTATTTGCCTAAGAAGTGTGAAACAAACATGAAATCGGACTTAGTGAACTTAATCATTTGATCAAAACAAATGCCATATATGCTATTACAATCTAGGTGACATACAGTCCAATACAATCCATACTACACTATTCACTCAATCAAACAAGTTACTCTCTAAGTTTCACAACAATACTGAATCATATACAATAGCAGTTCATCTATGCAATACAGCTTTCAACTAAACAAACAGAATACAATAAATTACCCAAAGAAAGAAAACACAAAAAATAAAAAATACATGCTAAACTTTAAACTTTCTTCTTCCATTTCATTCTTCAAATGACTTCACAAACAATGAGACTCGAGATGTGGGACTTGAGCAAGCTTTCCTTTCTATTAATGGAATTAGATTACAGTGATCTAAATCTAACCAAAATGAAAACAGGGACTGAGCCTTGAGTCGCGAACCTCGTCGGCAACCTCGAACTCCGACCCAAGCACCGAAAAATTTCGAGTCGAACCCAAACACCTCAGCTACTCCATTTCGATTTCTTCTTAGAAATGACTACACCAAACATAAATTATTTTGTTTTTTTTGGGAATTGTCACTAGATCTGGAAGTTATCGACTAAAACTAAAGTTGAATATATTTTCTTTTGGAATAGGAAGCTACAAATAACTATATATTTTGTTTTCTTTATCAAAAAACTCCAAAGAAATGATGGAAAACAGGAGGGGGGTTTTTTTTTGTTGGTCTTTTTGTGTGATAAAAGTGTGCTGGTGATTTTAAATTGCCAAACTAAAGATATTATACCATGTGCTAGTTTGTTAAGTAAGATAGAGGGGAATCTTTGCAAAATGATAATTTTTGATTGGTTCTTTTTTTTTTTTGCTTTTTCTTTTAAAGATAAATTAAAAATACTCACTAATATTTTAAACTAGAAAAAATATAAGAAACTACTAATTTTTAATTTTATCAAATAAACCTACTAAAAAGTGAAATAAAGGCTACAATATGAAGATTAAACTTAGGTTATGCCAGGGATAAAAGAAAAACAAGGGTCCTTAGGTTATGCCAGGGAGGTCCCAGGTTACACCGGGAATAAAAGAAAAACAAAGGTCTTTGGGTTATGCCAAAGAGGTCCGCGGGTTATGCCGAGGATAAAAGAAAAACAAAATGTGCTTGGGTTATGCTAGGGAGGTCTACGGGTTATGCCGGGGATAAAAGAAAAACAAAGGTCTTTGGGTTATGCCAAATAGGTCCATGGGTTATGCCGGGAATAAAAGAAAAACAAAAGTTTTTGGGTTATGCCAAAGAGGTCCGTGGGTTATGCCGGGGATAAAAGAAAAACAAAAGGTCTTTGGGTTATGCCAAAGGGTTTGGAGCCTCTATGCTACCATGGTTTTTCTTTTTCTTCTTTTTCTTTGTTTTTTTTAGTGAAAAATAATGCAGGAAAGAGTTTGGAGGAGACTTCCTCTGATTATTGCCGCAAAGTTATTTTTTTAGCCTTTGTGCAGTATCTTTCTGGTTGCGCCTGCTTCTTGCGAGGTTGCTTTGGATTGCACCAATTTCCTGTTTTCAAACAAAGAGCAATTGTTAGTTTGAAACGGTGATTGATTTTGTGGCCTTGATGATTCTAATCACTCGGTCCCGGCCCAACTTTTGGTGAGAACCTCCGCTTCTTGCTTGGTTTTCTGAAGGTTGATCTCTTTCTTGAACCGAGGGACTCAGCTTTCCGTAAATTTATTGTGACGGCTTGCCTATATAGGGCTTTGGTCTTTTCACTTTTTCTTGCCTCTAGGGGCTTTTGCCTTTGGATTTCTTTTCATTTTCCAAAACTTTGGGTTTCAGAGCATCAGCCATCATGGCTGGTCGGGGTCGACTTGATGCACTTGCTGAGGCTGGTACTTTTCTTAGATCTGGCTTTTATTAAGCGGGACCCTGTAAAACCAATCTTGACACATTTTCTTTGTATTAGTTTCGAAAACAGAGTTAGACGGAGAGGGATTCAAAGAAAATAAACAAAGGGAAAGAGAATGAGTTTAGAGAAGTGTCCCTTCGGGGAAGAAAGAAGGACTTATCTGGGGTGCATGCAGACTTCACATAGGCATGACATGCTTCTTGGACTGGATACCCGATCTGTGCAACTATCCAACTTCTTATACACCTATCACGATCCGAGTTCTGAAACCGAGAAACCTTGCCAGGACTCTTTCAGTACCACTAGTGGTAAAGATTCCTGCTTTTCGATCAACGGCGCCCTTTGCGGGTTTTCGCCGATTGACCTCTCTCATTTATCTTCTCACCGTCGCCTTGCAGTGCTCTTTGCGAGTTTTCACTAATAAGACTCTCTCATTTTCAGTATTTTGAATGCATTCTCTTATTTTGGAAACCTTTCACCGATTGATCAGAAGGACTTGATTAGGGTTTGGTAAAGAGAGTTTTGATTGAATTACAACTTTGGAACATTTCAGACGAAACATCGCTGAACCGTTATAACATCTGCCCTAGTTTAACTTTTGGGGAAACTTGGATTTTTATTTTGGTGTGACTGAACCTCAGGGAGAGGCTGCCTACGTATCCTTTCGGAATCAAATCAGACGTAGTTCAGACTACATTTGCTTTTGGATTTTTGTTTGTTTTTGTTTTGTTTTCTTTTTCTTTTCTTTTCTTTTTGTTTTTCTTTTTCTCTTTTCCCCTTTTTTTTTTTATCTTTCTTTTCTTGTCTTTCAACTAAACTTTCTAGTGATGCTTTCGAGTTCCAAAGAGGGTAATCAAAGAATAACCGGCTCAAAGAGTTAGCAAAGGATTGGAGTGTTTGGGGTAGCGAGAATGAAACCTTTTGACTGCATCCGCATCCACTGCTGCTTTGGGATCATTTTCTTCAATATCTCCCAGGTACAATGCTCCTCTTGGCAGTATCTTTCTGATGATATATGGGCCTTTCCAATTAGGAGCGAATTTTCCTTTTGGTTCTTGCTGATGGGGAAGAATACGCCTTAAAACAAGTTGCCCCATTTCAAAATTCCTGGGTCGTACTTTCTTGTTGTAGGCACGGGCCATTCTTTTTTGGTACAACTGCCCGTGGCAGACTGCGGTCATTCTCTTTTCATCAATCAGGATTAACTGTTCCAAGCGGCTTTTGACCCACTCACTGTCTTCAATTTCAGCTTCAACAATGATCCGGAGGGAAGGAATTTCAACTTCCGCAGGTATTACGGCTTCAGTGCCATAAACTAAAAGATATGCGTTGCTCCGATCGATGTGCGCATAGTAGTGCGGCACCCTAACAATGCAAACGGCAACTTTTCATGCCACTGCTTGGAGCTTTGAATCATTTTCCTCAAAATCTTTTTAATATTCTTGTTTGCTGCTTCCACGGCACCATTGGCTTTAGGCCGATATGGAGTAGAGTTCCTATGCGGTATCTAGAATTGTTCGCATATTTGTCTCATCAAGTGACTATTCAGGTTTACAGCATTATCTGTGATGATGGTCGCAGGGTTACCAAAACAGAAGATAAGAGTGGAATGCAAAAAATCTACCACAGCTTTCTTGGTAACAGATTTGAGGGTAATTGCTTCAACCCATTTCGTGAAGTAGTCGATGGCGACTAATATGAATCTGTGCCCGTTTGAGGCCTTTGGCTCGATCGGCCCAATGACGTGCATGCCAGGCAACAAATGGCCAAGGTGATGACATGTCATGTAGTTCTGTGGGAGGTGCATGAATCAAATCGCCGTGCACCTGACATTGATGACATTTCCGAACATAACTAAAGCAGTCTTTCTCCATGGTCATCCAGTAGTAGCCTGCTCGGAGGATTTTCTTTGCCAAGACATACCTGTTCATGTGGGGTCCGCACACTCCTGCGTGCACTTCATGCCTGATTCTTCCGGCCTCTTCGGCATCAACACATTTTAACAAGTTGAGATCTGGAGTCTTTTTGTATAAGATATCACCGCTCAAAAAGAAACCACTTGCATGTCGCCTAATGGTTCTCTTTTGATCTCCGCTGGCTTGTTCCGGGTATTCTTTAGTTTTTAGAAACCTCTTGATGTCATGATACCATGGTTGAACACTTGGTTCTGCTTCAATCGTATTACAATAGCCATATCTCCAAAGGATCAATATGGGCATTGCCTGGTATGGCAGCATCGAGGCCAAGGTAGCAAGTGCATCAGCTAATTCGTTGTGACAACGTGGGATATACCTGAACTCTATTGACTTGAATCGTCTGCTCAGATCTTCCACATGTTGCCTATAAGGAATAAGCTTGACATCTCGGGTCTCCCATTCTCCTTGAGCTTGTCGGATAATCAGGTCCGAGTCTCCCATGATTAACAATTTTCGACATCTTGGGAGATTGCCATGTTCATACCCATAATGCAGGCTTCATACTCGGTAGTGTTGTTTGTGCAGAAAAACCAAAGCCTAGCTGTGGCCAGATACTGCTGACCATCAGGTGAGATCAAGACTGCCCCAATTCCAACACCTTTTGCATTTACCGCTCCATCGAAGAACATTTTCCAAGCATTGGTGTCTTCGGATATTGCCTCAATTGAATTTACCTTCTCGTCCGGGAAATAAGTGTTCAAAGGTTGGTACTCATCATCGACCGGATTTTCAGCCAGATGATTTGCTAACGCCTGGGCTTTCATTGCCGTGCGAGTGACATAGACTATCTCAAATTCTGTGAGCAGGATCTGCCACTTTGCTAACATCCCGGTGGGCATTGGCTTCTAGAATATGCACAATCCAACCTGGTTATGAGGTAGGTGGTGTATGCTTGCAAATAATGCCTCAACTTCTGGGCGACCAAAGTTAAAGCGCAGCAAGTTCTTTCCAACAAAGTGTACTTGGCTTCATAACTGGTGAACTTTTTGCTCAGATAGTAAATGGCATGTTCTCTCATTCCGATCACATCATGCTGCCCGAGGACACAGCCGAAAGAATTTTTCAAGACTATCAGATACAAGAGCAGAGGTCTCCCTGGCTCAGATGGGACCAACACTGGCGGATTCGACAGATACTTTTTGATTTTGTCAAAAGCCTCTTGGCACTCATCCGTCCATTTGATTGCTGCATCTTTCTTAACAACTTGAAGATGAGTTCACATGTGGAAGTCAACTGAGCGATGAACCGACCCTGATGTAGTTCAAGCTTCCCAACAAACTCATAACATCTTTCTTGGTTCTTGGAGGGGGTAGATCCCGAATAGACTATCTTTGTTAGATCTAGCTTAATGCCTTTTCGACTGACTATGAATCCCAGGAGCTTGCCGGCTGGGGCTCCAAATGCACATTTGGCTGGGTTTAGCTTCAGATCATATTTGCGCAGCCGCTCAAAGAATTTCCTCAGATCTCGAACATGATCCTCCTTAGTCATAGATTTGATAATCACATCATCCACTTACACCTCTATCTCTTGATGCATCATTTCATGAAAAATGGTAGTCAGGCCCTCATGTAGGTTGCCTCGGCGTTCTTCAATCCGAATGGCATGACCCTGTAGTAGTATGTGCCCCAAGGTGTGGTAAATGCTATCTTTTCGGCATCTTCTTCATCCATCAACACCTGGTGATATCCCGCGTAACAATCCACAAAGGACTGTATCTCATGTTTGGCACAATTATCAACAAGGATATGGATATTTGGCAAAGGGAAATTATCCTTGGGACTTGCTTTGTTTAGATCTCTGTAATCCACACACACTCGGGTTTTTCCATCTTTCTTCAATACTGGGACTACATTGGCTAACCATGTGGTGTATCGAACCACATGGATCACTCCTGCTTTCAGCTGTTTTGTGACCTCTTCTTTGATCTAGTCACTGATATCAGTTTTAAACTTCCTTTGCTTTTACTGGACAGGGGGATAATCAGTGTAAGTTGGCAACTTATGAACCACCGTATCAACACTGAGTCCAGGCATGTCATCATACGAACAAGCAAACACATCTTTGAACTCAAACAAGAGTTGGATTAATGCATCTCGGGTTTTCTCGTCTGTGTTAATGCTTATCTTGGTTTCCCTGACTTCTTTAGAACTACACAAATTAACCGGCTCAATATCATTTAAGTTCGGCTTAGGTTTATTCTCAAATTGTTCCAATTCTCGGCTTATTTCCTTCAAAGCATCTTCTTCATCATATTCTGGTTCTTGGTTCATTACTTCACAGTTAGACAGCGTGTTTGAATATGGGCATGAAGTCCACAAGCATGTCATGTTATTTAAAGCCGCATTATTAGAACTGAAAAGAAGAAAGAAGAATAAAATAACAAATTCAGAAGGGATGGAGAGACGAAAGATGAAATATTGATTTCATTTCATTGAATTTTGAAGATAAAAGGGTTTACACTGGGAATTAAAAGACAAGAAACTAAGGACAAGAAACTAAAGAAAAACATCCGAGTTACACCCTGGAATAACTCGTGATGCAGAGAAAGTGGCAGGACAGGTCTACCGGGACTCCTGCCTGATTGGGAATGGCGTAGCCTTCCAATTTTGCAGCTTGGCATTGGGTCCCATGTATAGCACCTCAGCGGTGCTTGAGCCTTCCCCTGGTTGGACCATGTGGGTTTCATACAGCATCTACCTCATAGCCCCACAAATTTCTTCAATTTCTTCGGCCGCAAAGGCTTTATTTTCATCCTCATCACTGTACTTAGGCTTGACAAACGTTTCATACAGCTGCGGAACCGACTGAGGTAAGACCCAACCATCATCCTTTCTTTTCTTTGCCCATTTTTCATCAGTTGGCATGGGTCGGAAACTTACCCCAAAGAACTCCTCGCTGACAGTCAAGGTGATTGGTTCAGCTGTTCCTTGTAATGATTTCTCGAGACCTTTCCAAGGTTGGTAACCACGCCTGATCATTTTTTTTGCTACCATGATGGATGCGTTTGAAAGGAAGGGTTGAGGCAAAGGATTTCCTTCTTCACATTGGTTCGCGACCACAATTTCAAAGGCTTGATAGACTATGTGTTCACTGCCCTCCCTTACTTCAAGACATGGGACTGATGGATCCCGATAAATTGATTGCTCTTCTTCTCCGTGAACCACAATCTCCTGATTTTCATGCTCAAATTTCACCATATGGTGGAGAGTAGAAGGCACGGCCCCTGTTGCGTGAATCCACTGCCTCCTAGGAGAAAATTATAGGAAGTATCCATGTCAAGAACCTGGAAGGTCACTTCGAAGTCGGCCGGACCAATAGTCAGGACTAGGTCAATTTCTCCGATTGTATCCCTCTTTATGCCGTCGAAAGCACGCACACACACATTGTTGGGTTTGATTCTCTTAGTGCCGATTTTCATACGTTGGAAGGTTGAGAGTGGGCAGATATCTACCCTAGAAACGCCGTCCAGCATGACTCTTTTCACATAATACCCTTCGCATTTGACTTTCAAGTGAAGGGCTTTATTGTGTGCGGCCCCTTCCGGGCGCAAATCATTCTTGCTAAAGGAAATTTGATTGATTGCAAAAAACCTTTCTGCCATTCTCTCCAATTGTTCCACAGTAGTTTCGATGGGCACATATGCTTCATTAATAGTTTTGATTAACACTTCTTAATGCTCAGTTGAGCTCATCAGTAGGGATAAAAGAGAGACTTGAGCGGGAAACTTTCGAAGTTGATCAATTACTTCATAGTCTTCCATTTTCATATTCTAAAAGAATGCCTCCGCTTCTTCGGGGCCTACTGGTCTCTTAGATGGGAAACGCTTCTTTTTGGCATTATTTACTTCCTCCAGATTGAGATACCCCCCAGCCGGGTTATCTTCCTGAATTTCCCCTGAGATCTCTTTGCCTCCGCACGTCACCACCGACTTGTTGTAGTTCCATGGCACAACAGTGGGGTCTGTCATGGGCCTTTGTGGCATGCGACTAATAACCACGGGCTCATTCAGCCTTGGTGGAAATACCCGTCCCCGCACCACATAGGTCCTGTCTGGCACATACATTTGAGCTTGCTTGTTTAATTCAAACCTCTTAGGAGGACTTAATGACATTTATTCTTTCATGGGACTTCGAGGGACATAAAGAACAGCATCTTTGGAGGGTGTTGTCCCGGTTTCAACTTTCACTTTCTCTTCCGCCTTCTGAGGGACGGTTTTGCTCTTTTTCTCTGCTTTGTCCTGTTTTGGGACAACTTTTGGCTTCTTTTCTATGTCAGCTATGGAAATGATGGCCTTTAGGGCTGGGTCAAACTCCCTATCTTCACAAATCATTCCGATGACCAGCCCATCGTTGTGAGCCGGTAGTGGATTGTTAGTTATATTGGGAATATCTTCATCCCTCAACACTATTCTGTTATGTTCTATCAAATCTTCCACAGCTCTTTTCAAAGTCCAGCAATTCTCTATATCATGCCCCTCCGCCCCTGAGTGATATGCACACCGGGCGCCCCGTTGGTAAGAGGGTGACTCGGGGTTTTGCCTATTTGGGGGTGCAGGTTGTAGCAAACCCATTTGAACTAATTTTGGGAACAAACTAGAATGTGACTCGCCAATAGGTGTGGAGTTTGTTTTCTTTGGCGGTTCCCGGGCACGGAGCTTATTCTGTGGAGGTCGGGGATTGTAGTAGGCTTGGTAAGGAGCTTGATTTCTAGGAGGTGGAGCTCTATTTTGGTTGAATTATTGTTGTGGCCTGACATATGGCTGGGCATTCATCACTGCATATGGCTGAGGAGCATAGGCTATATCTTGGTGAGGATGGTAGTGTTGTGGGGTTGTCTCAGAGAAAAGAGGTCCGGGTGGACGGGGTTTTCTTGCACTTGAAGTTGCCATCGATGATTCTTCTTTTTTCTTTCGATTTGCTAATCCTCCAGACCTGCCTTGGATGGCTTGGGAGGTAGCTCTTATGGCAGACTGACTCAATATCCGCCGTGTTTTCAAACCATTCTCAACCATTTCACCAGTTTTGATGGCCTCGGCAAACGGCTTCCCCATTGCAGACATCATGTTTTGGTAATAATCGGCTTCTTGAGCATGGAGAAAGACTGTGACCATTTCAATCTCATCCATTGGAGGCTTCACCCTTGATGCTTGCTCGCGCCACTTGACGGCGTACTACCGGAAGCTTTCAGAGGATTTTTTCTTTAAATTTGCCAATGAATTTTTGTCTAAAGCAATGTCAATGTTATACTGAAACTGCCTGACAAAATCCCTTACCAAGTCGTCCCAGATATGCCAGCGAGATATATCTTGGTCCATGTACCACTCAGAAGCAATGCCGACCAAACTCTCGCCAAAGTAGGCCATGAGGAGTTCTTCCTTTCCACTCGCTCCCCGTAATTTGTTGCAATATCTTTTGAGATGGGAAATGGGATCCCCATGTCCGTCATATTTCTCGAACTTTGGGGTTATAAAACCCAATGGTAGATGTACGTGAGGGAACATACACAAGTCGACGTATGACATATTTTTCTGTCTGCTCAAACCCTGTATGTTTTTGAGACTCTGTTCCAGGCTTCTCATCTTTCTTGTGATCTCTTTTTGCTTAGGGGTTTTCGCATTTTTATCTTGCCCTGAGGTAAAGTCGTACCTAGGTAACTGAGGATAAGCACTAGCAGCGAACTGGGCTGATTCCATTGGGAAAGGCTGTGCTTGATAAGTAAAAGGAGAGGGATTGAAACTAGGCCTAGGCAAAGTAGGTTGTGCCGTATCACAGCAAGGTGGCGCGGTAAATATGTTTGAAGCTGCACCTGAAACTGACACTTGGGGGTGATCCTCAGAAGGTGTTCCCCCAAAGTTAGCAGCAATGGTAGGGTATCCCGGTGGATAGCTAATGGGGATGTTAGAAGTCCCACTTTCCCTGGGAAAAAGCTCGGGAAATCAAGAGATTGTATTTGGCGGTTCTTTTCCATTTGTCCAGGCGTCCCACATTTCCATCATGCGGAGACGTGGCAATCTATTTTCTTCGGCAGCTGCCAATTCCGAAACTAGGATGCCCGAGATCGGATTCTCTTCTGCAATAGGAACTGTTGGTAGAGTTATTTTAGAAGACATTTCGACGCTTCCTTTTGACCTCGTAAAATACGGATGCGAAGCCATATTACCACAAAAACCAACCACCTTACTTGTAAAACTTGAGCTTAATAATAGACAGCAAACCGGTTAGTTTGGAGCAAATAACACGTAGGTATTCGCACGTTGGGGTGTGATGCACCTAAGCAGTTAAATGTGTTTCTACATGTTTCACAACGGTTGCACGCTTCATCCCGGCTTTGCCTATTTTCCTCAAAAGTTCTTTTCTTTCCACTTTCCAATCTTCCACTCTTTGCTCTCTTTTCATTTTTCTGTTGATTCTTTACTTGTCGTTTTTTTTTTCTTTTTTTTTGGGTTTTTCTTTTTGGTTTTTTTTTCGTCCCTCTCTTGTTGGAGTTATTTAAAAATCATGATCGAATCCGATGGGTATTTCCTACGTATCACGATGCCGCATGAATCAGATCATAACGTAGTTCCAGAGAAATAAATGCGAAAAATAAAGAAATAATTTTTTTTTTGGGAATTTTCGATTTTCATTAATAAAACTCTTCTATTACAAAGGCCTTAACAAACTCATTTCTTAAAGAAAAACTGCAAACAAACTCGAAACAACTCTTGAATTTAAAACTGAAAGATAGACTCAATAAATGTAAAATCATGAATACATTAATGCTTCAACTCCTGGGGCCTATGGGACATTGTTCGGTCTTGCCATGGGTCTGCGTGCCAGATCCCCCTGGAGCCGCTCCAAGTCACTCATTATTTGGCGGACAAATATCATCACTGCAGCAAAGAAGGTTGTTTGAGTCATGTCCTCACACGCATGGCATTTTGTGACAATGTAGTCGGCGATGGCTCTGACCCTTTCTCGGACAACACCCTTTTCTTGAAGCAAGCGCCCGATTTGTTGATTCCGGGCTTTTAACACCTGACTGTCATGACGGCTCTGATTCTGTAACCTTTGCATATCATGCTCCATTTGGGCCATCAAAGCATAACAGTACTCCCTATTAGCTTTTAAGGTTTCTGGCCTGTTTGTCAGCCTCATTTTCAACAATAGTTATCTTTCTCTTCAGATCAGTAATTGTTCGTTCATATTTTCTTTTCATTTGCTGAACAAATTATGCCCGCCCTTCTGTGTTTTTTGCCAATTGTGCTCGGATTTTAGCTTGATTTGCCTCGGACTTTTCTAGATCATCTTGAAAGTCAAGTACTTTCTTTCTCAGACTGCTTATAAGCTTTCCATCCACTTGGCTTCTTTCGTGGTTTCTAGCAGCTATTTTCATTTTCTGGATTTGAGCTTTGAGGGCTTCATTTTCTTGAGTTAGCTTTTTCTTTTCACCCTCATCTACAGCGGCTTGCAAACCATTTTCGAATTGAAGGTCTCGGACTTGCTTTTCCAGCTTGCTTATGGTAGCCCGGTATTCATTTTCTCTGGCCAACCAATCCGGTCTTTTGGCCGGCCTTCCCGACTCGACTTCCTTTCTGTACCAAGCAAGATAGCCAGGTGACACTTCACCTCGGGACAGATCACGCACATAGGTATTTGCTGGCAAATATTGACATTCACTCCAGATCTGGCGAACTACCTTTTCCGGAAACTGTCTATCAGCACGGATCTCAACTACATGGCGACTGAGGTCTTTATCTTTGGGTATTATTTGGCATCTCCCCAACTGTCTCAAAACTCGATGGGGGGCATAAGGCTGGATACTTCTAAGACCCATCAGGAGAAAGTGAGGCTCGGTAGCTGGCATGTATATGACCTCGTCAATAGGAAACCAACCAAGCGTCCATTCTATCTGTTCTGCTGTGATGGAACGGAGATGGGATGTCCATTCTGCGACCCCTTCTGGCATGCTGAAACCATCAACCCTTGTGTAGAACTCCTCTATGCAGCTTTTCTCAGTCGACCCGTACCTCATGTATTGAGGACGATGACATAAATGTTCAATCATCCACATCTGTAGTAGAAGATTGCGCCCCTCAAAAAAGTCTCCTCCGGCTTTACAGGCTGTGAGAGCTCGGAAGATTTCATACACTATCATGGGCACGAGGGTGCTTTTGGCCTGAGTGAGCAGAGTGCTGACGACCCCAGCTATCTGTATATCAATATTCCGTCTTTCTTGGGGAACACTAGAAGACCCAAAAATACTACGATGAAAGCAAAGCACCTGTGCTCTTCCCATTTTAATTGGTTTCCTTTACTGCAGATCTTGCTTTCTTGATTGTTGAAACCCCTTATATGCCCATACCGCTGATATATGAACTGTGGAGTAGAGAAGCCATCTGCCAAATCCAGGTTTTGGACCCCCTGCTTATTTTCAGCATATCCAGAAATTTGTGTGGAGTGACGGCTCTTGGAGCGACCAAATACCCTTGCCTCAGAGGAGTTTCATTTTTTCCAACATATCCAGCTATTTCTTCAAAAGTGGGTAAGACCTCAAAGTTCGAGAAACAAAACACATTGTGAGCTGGATCCCAGAATGTAACCAAGGCTTTTATTACATCTCCTCCGGGCCTTATCATTAACAAATCGGTGAGACCACCCAAGTACAATTTAACCTTATCTTGTCCTGATTCACCCAGATCATTCAACCACATATGCAGCTCTAAAGGAATCTTAGTCAAGACCTCCATTGGTAAATTTTGACTCGTGCTCATTCTGCACATTTAATTTAAGGTGATTGATTTAAAACGAGTGAAATTTTTTACAAAAGGAGCCAATTTTGCAAAAATTTAAATAACACGGCTACTTTTACAAACATGGCCCTTCAGCAATTCGAAAGGGAAGATTTTAGGGTTGTGCTTGCTAGGTAGCTAAATATTGAAATAAATAGTTATTTTTGCAAAAACAGCCTTCCGGCTTCCTTTTGAAGATATTTGGGCTATTTAAGGAAGGACAACACTACCTAATGAAAATAGAATAACAACTTTTCATTTTCATTTATGTAATTTTTTAAGTAAAAATAAAAATGCTTTAAAAAAGAAAGGGTATTTCTGGATTTTTGATTTTGTTTTTTCTTTTATTCTTTGAAAGAAAGACTTCTAAAATTTAATTGATTTAAACTTTGGAAATTTTCAAAAGTAATAGAAAATATTTTTTTCTTGAATTTTTCATTTGCTTTATCTTTTCCAAGCAACAAAGAAAATATTTTTTTTTTTGATTTTGGATGTTGCCTCATAATTCTTGAAAGAGGGACTTTTAGGAAAATATTTTGAATTTCTGAGCCTTTATTTATTATCAAAAATCGAGAAGAATATTTTGAGCTTTTCTTTTATTTATTTAGAAAAAATAAGAAAATATTTTTTTAGTTTTTATGTACAAAAGAAAGAAAATATTTTAGAATTTTTTCATTTATTTAGAAGAGCAAAATATTTTGGACTTCAAAATTTTTTTTTTCAAAATTCCTTTTCGATTCTCTCTTTTTTTTTTTTCGATTTTGGTTTCCCCTTTTTCCGTATTTCTTTTTTTTGAATTCTCCAGAAGAAATTAAAAAATTGGGGGTCGGAATCTATAAGGTTTGCCTAAGTATCTCACATCCGTTGAGAAATCAAACTTTCGTAGTTCAGGCAGTTTCGACATAATAAAAATGGAGAAAAGATGTGATTTTTTTTTTTTTTTGAAACCAATTTTTCTTTTTCTATTTTTTTTTAAAAATTTTGGCAGAGTTTTGGCTTATTTTGGACACCAGGTTTTTTTGAAAAGCGGGTAATCAGCTCTCAATTTCTCATACCTCAATTTCATTTCTTTTTTCAATTTTATTCTATCAGCCGTTCAACATGCAAATCGAGGAAAATAAATGCACCAGTAGCACGTAAAGTATGCATCAAGATGGTCTTTGATTCTGGGGTCACCTGTCCTAAACGGACCCAACCCCTTTGTTGAGTCCCCAAAGTCAAATGCATATGATGCAAAGAAACACTCCTACTAAGGATCCGGCATGAGGTTATGTTATTCTAAGCTGAAAATCTGGGTATTGTTCTAGACTTGTGTACTCGAGCGGACAACTCGAGCCGAGGAGGGGGCTACGTACATGGCACCAAAAGGCCACCCGACTTTATAACTTGTCCGGCCTCTTTCTTATTTAAGGTATGACACTAACAGAATAGGGAGTTACGGCCAGCGTGCACATCCCGAAGATGAGAAGAGAAGCGTTCGTAACAGTGTTATATACAATTCAAACAATATCAAAGCGGTAAAAGCGGCATTTAGCACATTAGGCTCAACATGTAATAAAATCAGATAATAATAAAAGCCAAGCATAACAGTTATTCTAAGCTCGAATTCTTGAACCCTGAACCAGAGATTCTGGGTTTGATCCCCAGCAGAGTCGCCAGAGCTGTCACACCTCCTTTTGTACACTCCCGGGGAGTATATAAGGGAGTTTTTCCAATTAATGTGATATTATTCGAAATGGGATTATTCATTTAAATTTTTTTTTTTAGAGTCGTCACTTGGAATATTTTGATTGGTGTCCCAAGTCAGCGGTTAATTTTTAATCCCCAATCGAGGAAAATTTCGACTTTCCTTGTGAAATCAACGAACCAGAAATACTGAGTAAGGAATTCTGCTAACCCGAAGGAAGGTGTTAGGCACCCTCGGATTCCGTGGTTCTAGCACGGTCGCTCAACTATAATCGGCTTATTATCTGATTTTAATACATATTTCTAGCCTATGGTATATTTTATCTTTAACCGCTTTTGTTTAATTATTGCAACGTCATTTAAAATGTGTCATAAACCACGTGTCACGACCCTAACCCCGAACCCGGTCGTGATGGCACCTCTCGTGAAGACAAGACCAGCCAATTCAAACAAAATCTCATTTTTAAGCAGTTAATTAACAAGAAAACAATACAAGCATAGTTTAATAGCAATCATTCGCGGAAAATATAGCTAACCATCCCGACTACTACCCAAATCGGGGTGTCACAATGTCATGAGCAACTAATGATTCCTAATAACAAGATTTCTAATGTTATAACCCATATTTGTACAGGTTAGATTATACAGTAAGACAGTCTACATTGGTTCGAGAAGAGAATTACCTTTGAGGCAATAAGAGTTTAGTCCTATTGGTCTTAAATGATGCAAGGGTGAATAAGGGTGGTTAACAAGTATTAGAAGATAAACGAGTTAAGGATGTTGTAACTCGTATTTTTGGGTAAATCGAGAGGTGATTAACATCACCAAGAGGTCATTTTTTAAGGTATTTGAATCATATAATATCCGTTTCAAAAGTCTTGAAGTCAAACGAGTTATGAAACAAAAGTCGACAAAAGTTGTCGCAACTTAGGTTCACAATTTTACTTAAACGTTAGGTCAAATGTTTCTGAGCTTTTCTCCCAATTTACAAGGAATTACGGAGTGATCTACCTACCAAATTAAAGGTCTATAAGTCTAGTTTCCAACGCATCAAACCGATTGTCAATACAATCTCGCAGTATTGAGATAATTTTATTTCCGCAGAACTGCGCAGACTGGTAGGTGACAACTAGGTGCATCACCTACTTGCCAAAATTAGGGGATAAAATTAAAAGCCCCAAAGTCGGCCAAGAGGGGAAATTTAAGATATTTTAAACTCAGTTAATTCACTATTATTCCAGACCTTCAAAACCGAAATAGAACCCCTGCAACCCCTCCCCAAAAAACCCACACAAACCCTAATCGATTTTTCCCCTCTTTCAAGTTCTAATTGGGGGTGAAACCTAAAGTTTGAAGAACCAAAGCAAGGGCTGAGTTATCTAACAAGTAGGGTGAGTTTAATGCTCTCTTTCATACATTTTTTATACTGTTAAGTCTTGGTAAGTCATTCTATATATGTAAGAACTCACGGGACGGCGATCGAAAGCCGTGAGGTCGAGTTATTCACTTGTAGCGGACTGTTTTGTGGACTGTTTTGTGTTGCTTTAAAGCAGCGTATTTTACTACTGATTTGTGGAGTTTTGGAGGAGGAAGGGTGTGGAGAAACACCATATATATTTAGGGTTGTGGGCTGATAGTTGTTCGTAACATTTCCGGGTCGTTTGACACGACTATAGTGGCCATCGTTTGTATGAAGCGATTGGCTTGTGCGTGGACTGTTTTGAGAGGCTTAATATGATTATTATTGATGTTGTTTGGGCTGTTTGGTGATTGTGTTAACTTTTGGGAGGTCCTATATATAGGGGAGGTGCTGTCCGTTTTATCGCAAAATAAGTTACAGTCGATACATAATAGTAACAACGCTTAAACGATAACGGTAGTGTCATTTCTCTTATTGTAGACTAAGGAGTCATGGAATATTCATAGCTTGAGGTTGGGAAGTATATACAAGGTATGTGAGACTATCCTTTTCCTTCTTTTGCACGACTATGACTGTACACAATGCAATGATCGAACCCCAAAAATACTCTACTCTTAGAAGGTAGTAGTACGTATATTGTTTCCCCTCTTATGGGAGGATTGATATGTTATTATTTCTTCGACCTTACGGCACCATGGTAGTATGAATCTTATTAGTCCAGCATACATTATCTATTTTACTTTACCGCGCCGCGCTATAGTCGGCCGGGCAGGCACCTATTGTGCAAATGTATGTTTTACTCTATTTAGTCGCGCTATAGACGAACAGCTATTTTACTTTACCGCGCCGCGCTAAAGTCGGCCGGGAAGGCACCTATTGTGCAACCACAGATCAGCTGGGTATGATGATGAGGAGGCCCACAGAGGAGTATGTATAAGATGATGATGAGGCCCACAGAAGCGTATATATGTATATGATGATTTTCAAAAGGATATAAATATATGTATATGCATATGCACGTCAGACATGATATGGTTAGTCGCCCTCAGAGGCATTTAGATGGTACAGGTTGTATGTCTCTTATCCTGATGCTTATTATTGTTCTTACATTATGTTTCCTGTCTTACATACTCAGTACATTATCCGTACTGACGTCCTTTATTTGTGGACACTGCATGTCGTGCTGCAAGTCCAGGCAGGCAGATAGACGAGGCTCCCCCACCACAGTAGGCTACCTAGTTCAGCAGATATTGGCGAGATCCATCCTTCGGGCTTGCCACAGTCTTGGTATGCATTCTGTTATAGGCATGTCGGGGCCCTGTTCCGACGTAGGTTGCATTATGTACGTTCTTGTAGAGGCTCATAGACAAGTGTCAATTTATGCATAGACAAGGGATGGGTTGACTTATGTACAGTTGAATTGCCTTGTCGGCAAACGTATGTGTTTTGTTGTATGGTTTTACATTGCAGCCTTGTTGGCCATATTATGTATATAAGTATGTTCGTATCATGGTATGATGTCTTAGTTCATTATAATTATTGTTCGAGATTGTATGTATATGACAAGCCTTATAGATAATAAGGAAAGTTAGATGAAGGGTACGCCGGCGCCCGTTGAGTAGGGTCCGGTGCCACGCGACCCTACGGCTTGGGTCGTGACAAACTTGGTATCAGAGTAGGTCTGTCCTAGGGGTTGTCTATGAGCCGTGTCTAGTAGAGTCTTGATTATGGATGTGTAGCGCGCCACATTTATAATAGGGAGGCTGCATGACATTTAGGGTTGTTACCTTTTTCCTGAATCTAGATCGTGCGCAGAGCTGAGTCGTAAGTATTCGTTTCTAATATTAACCATGTTCTTTTCAGCGATGCCCACGACTAGGAAGCAAGTGATTAGTTGGCGCCTTGATTCAGTTGCGGGAGAAGGTACCAGTCAGGTGCCTCCCGCCACAGCAGGCCATAGTGAGCCTCAGAGTGAGATGCCTTCGCATACCTCATCTACTCCTTCTCCTCCAGAGGATATAAGAAGGCATTCAGCATCTCCAGTTCCTCCATCTGGTAATACAGACCAGGATATGCGGAGTGCGGTACAGTTGTTGACTAGCTTGGTAGCCGCTCAGGCTCAGAGGCAGAATACCGGTGCTACTGATAAACCGGTCAGTGCGAGAGTTCGGGATTTTATCAATCATCCTCCAGTGTTTACCGGATCAGACCCCAAGGAGGACCCGCAGACTTTTATTGATCAGGTTCATCGTACACTGCGGGTTATACATGCTAGTGATACGGAGGCAGTAGAGTTGGCTTCTTATCGGTTAAGGGATTTAGCAATTTTAGTTGGGAGAGATCCAGGGGTCTAAATGCTCCCCCACCTGTGTGGAAGGATTTTTCTGAGGCATTTCTTCGTCATTACCTGCCAGTTGAGGTACGACGAGCCAAAGCTGATAAATTCTTGAACCTTAAACAAGGTAATATGAGCGTGCGGGAGTACAACATGCAGTTTGATTCCTTGGAAAGGTATGCTCCTCACATGGTGGCCGAGATGGGGGATAGGGTTCATTTGTTTGTGAACGGATTGGCACCACACCTAATAAATGAGTGCACGACTGCATCCTTGATAGAGGGCATGGATATTTCTCGTATTCAGGCTTATGCCCAGACATTAGAGGATCGTAAGCACCAGCAAAGAGCAGACAGGGAGCAGGATAGGGGTCAGCATAAGAGGGCGAGATTTGCAGGGTATTCTGCTGACTTCAGAAGCAGTGGCAGGCCCTAGTTTTTGAGGAGTTCGGCACCATCTGTAACTAGTGCCCCTCCACAGTTTCAGAGACCTCGATATGATCGATTTACCTATTCGGGTCCAGGTCAGAGTTCGCGGGCATCAGACTCGCAACATCAGAGGGATACTTGCCAGACGAGACCCCTAACACCTCGTTGTGATCAGTGCGGCAAGGCCCACGTTGGACTGTGTCGTCAAGGTTCCGATGTATGCTACTCTTGCGGACAGCCTGGCCATATGAGGCGGGATTGTCCTAACAGAGGAGGTGGTGGTATGGCTCAGCCAACGGCATTTGGAGCGAGTTCTTCTTTTTCAGTGCGCCCTTCTGGGCAGAGTATGCAGACATCGGCTGGCAGGGATAGAGGCAGAGGAGGAGTGTCCAGTTCAGGCAGTCAGCAGAACCGTATATATGCATTGTCGGGCCGTCAGGACCTAGAGTCATCTCCGGATATGGTTACAGGTTATTATCTGTCCTTTCCACTAATATGTATGCCTTGATAGATCCCGGTTCTACATTGTCGTATATTTCTCCGTTTGTTGCCAGCGAGTGTAATAAAGGGCCTGAATTATTACGTAAGTCATTTGAGGTATCTACGCCCGTGGGTGCGCCTGTGATAGTTAAACGGGTATATCGAGATTGTGATGTGATGATTCATGACCGCCATACGTTAGTTGATTTGCATGAATTGGAGATGGTTGATTTTGATATTATCATGGGTATGGATTGGCTGGCTTCTTGCTATGCTAATGTAGATTGCCGGGCGAAGATTGTTCATTTTAATTTTCCAGACGAGCCTGTTATTGAGTGGAAGGGCAATGTTGCAGCTCCAAAAGGGAAGTTTATTGCTGACCTTAAGGCTCGGAAGATGATTGCGAAAGGATATATTTATCATCTGGTGCGAGTGCAAGATATACAGGCGAAACCTCCAATTTTTCAGTCAGTTCCTGTTATTAATGAATTCCCTGATGTATTTCCTGATGAACTTCCTGGCCTTCTTCCCGAAAGGGAAATCGACTTTGCTATTGATGTACTTCCAGATACTCAGCCTATATCTATTCCTCCGTATAGAATGGCCCCTGCTGAATTAAAAGAATTGAAAGTTCAATTGAAGGATCTTCTAGATAAAGGTTTTATCAGGCCCAGTACTTCTCCGTGGGGTGCACCGGTGCTGTTTGTTCGTAAGAAAGACGGTTCGTTGAGAATGTGTATTGATTATCGTCAACTCAACAAGGTGACTATTAAGAACAAGTACCCGCTTCCCAGGATCGATGATTTATTTGATCAGTTACAGTGTGCGAAGTACTTTTCCAAGATCGATCTTCGGTCTGGATATCATCAGTTGCGAGTCAAAGAGCAAGATATCCCGAAAATGGCTTTTCGGACCAGATATGGCCATTATGAATTTCTTGTCATGTCCTTCGGTCTCACTAATNAAACAAGGTAATATGAGCGTGCGGGAGTACAGCATGCAGTTTGATTCCTTGGAAAGGTACGCTCCTCACATGGTGGCCGAGATGGGGGATAGGGTTCATTTGTTTGTGAACAGATTGGGACCACACCTGATAAATGAGTGCACGACTGCATCCTTGATAGAGGGCATGGATATTTCTCGTATTCAGGCTTATGCCCAGACATTAGAGGATCGTAAGCACCAGCAAAGAGCAGACAGGGAGCAGGATAGGGGCCAGCATAAGAGGGCGAGATTTGCAGGGTATTCTGCTGACTTCAGAAGCAGTGGCAGGCCCTAGTTTTTGAGGAGTTCGGCACCATCTGTAATTAGTGCCCCTCCACAGTTTCAGAGACCTCGATATGATCGATTTACCTATTCGGGTCCAGGTCAAAGTTCGCGGGCATCAGACTCGCAACATCAGAGGGATACTTGCCAGACGAGACCCCTAACACCTCGTTGTGATCAGTGCGGCAAGGCCCACGTTGGACTGTGTCGTCAAGGTTCCGATGTATGCTACTCTTGCGGACAGCCTGGCCATATGAGGCGGGATTGTCCTAACAGAGGAGGTGGTGGTATGGCTCAACTGTTTGGATCTGTGGCTGGTTCTTCCTCATCAGTTCGACCTCCAGTACGGGGTTTTCAGCAGCCGACAGGTCGTGGTAGAGGTAAAGGCGGAGTGCTGAGTTCGAGTGGTACTCAAAATCGAATCTATGCTCTAGTAGGTCGGCAGGATCTCGAGTCATCTCTAGATGTTGTTACAGGTATCTTGTCTGTGTTTTCTTGTGATGTATATGCATTGATTGATCCGGGATCCACATTATCATATGTTACCCTTGTGGCTGTTAAGTTCGGCGTCAAACCCGAATTAATAAGTAAACCATTTGCGGTCTCTACTCCTATAGGAGATTCTGTGGTTGTTAGAAAGGTATATAGAGGTTGCACCGTGACGATTTATAGTCGTCAAACCTCAGCGAATTTGTTTGAGTTAGAAATGGTTGATTTCAATGTAAAAATGGGAATGGAATGGTTGGCCTCATGCTATGCAAATGTTGATTGTCATACGAAGAGGGTTAAGTTTCAGTTTCCTGGTGAACCCGTCATCGAATGGAAGGGGAACATTGCTACGCCGAAAGGTATATTTATTTCCTATCTTAAGGCAAGGAAGATGATCTCAAAGGGTTACATTTATCATCTTGTTTGCGTTAGGGAGGTGGAGGCGAAGCCGCCTATCCTACAATCAATCCCCATGGTCAACGAATTCTCGGATGTTTTCCCCGATGAACTCCCAGGTCTTCCTCCTGGAAGGGAGATTGAGTTTAGTATTGATGTATTGCCGGACACTCAACCGATCTCTATCCCTCCATACAGGATGGCCCTTGTCGAGTTGCGAGAGTTGAAGATGCAGTTGAAGGACTTGCTGGATAAGGGCTTCATTAGGCCTAACACTTCACCTTGGGGTGCGCCAGTCTTGTTCGTACGAAAGAAAGACGGGTCGTTGAGGATGTGTATTGATTATCGACAGTTGAATAAAGTTACCATACAGAATAAATATCCACTTCCAAGGATTGACGACCTTTTTGACCAACTCCAGGGAGCCAAGTATTTTTCCAAGATTGACTTACGTTCAGGGTTTCACCAGGTGAGGGTCAAGGAAAAGGATATTCCAAAAACAGCCTTCCGGACAAGATATGGGCATTTTGAGTTCTTGGTAATGTCATTTGGGCTAACAAATGCCCCAGCAGCTTTTATGGATCTCATGAATAGTGTATTCAGGCCCTATCTTGATGTTTTCATGATTGTATTCATTGATGACATTCTGGTTTATTCTCGTTCAGAGACAGAACATACGGGCCACTTGCGGATAGTATTACAGACCCTTCGGGATCGTAAGTTGTATGCTAAGCTCTCCAAATTTGAATTCTGGCTAAACTCAGTAGCATTCCTTGGCCATGTGTTATCTGACGAGGGTATTAGTGTTGACATTCAAAAGATCGATGCAGTGAAAAATTGGCCAAGACCTACAACACCGTCAGAGGTCCGCAGTTTTCTAGGGCTAGAAGGATATTATAGGAGGTTTGTAGAAGGATTTTCCTCTATATCAGCCCCATTGACTAAGTTGACACGAAAAGCTACCAAGTTCCAATGGTCCGACGCTTGTGAGCATAGTTTCTAAGAACTAAAGGATCGGTTGACCTCCACGCCATTGCTTACCCTCCCAGAAGGAACAAAAGGGTATGTAGTATATTGTGATGCTTCAGGTGTAGGTTTGGGGTGCGTATTGATGCAACATGGGAAGGTAATTGCTTATGCATCAAGACAATTAAAGAAGCATGAAAATAATTACCCGACTCATGATTTGGAATTGGCTGCAGTAATTTATGCTTTGAAGATTTGGCGGCACTATTTATACGGTGTCCATGTTAACATCTACACAGATCACAAAAGTTTACAATACATTTTCAAACAGAAGGAGTTGAATATGAGACAGCGTAGGTGGCTTGAATTACTGAAAGATTACGATGTCGAGATATTGTACCATCCCGGTAAAGCCAATGCTGTGGCAGACGCTCTCAGTCGTAAGTCAATGGGCAGCCTAGTACGCATTGAGTCAAGTAGACAAGCGTTGACTAAAGAGATTCATCAGCTAGCCAGTATGAGAATTAAATTGTTGGACTCCGAGGACGGAGGTGTTGTTGTGCATAACATATCAGAATCATCTCTCGTGGCTGAAGCAAAAGCACGGCAATATGAAGATCCCACCTTGATGCGATTGAAAGAGAGCACTCAGCAAGGAAAAATCTCAGCTTTTGAAATTGCAGGGGATGGAACACTGAGGTGTCAAAACCGATTATGTGTGCCTAATGTAGCAGGATTACGAGAGAAGATTATGAGGGAAATTCATCAATCCCGGTATTCCATCCATCCTGGCTCAACAAAGATGTATCATGACGTCAAGGAGCAGTATTGGTGGGAAGGTATGAAAAGGTCCATCGCCGAATTTGTAGCCCAGTGCCCCAATTGCCAACAAATAAAGGTAGAACATCAGAAACCTGGTGGACTGCTCCAAAATATAGAAATTCCGACCTGGAAATGGGAGGTGATTAATATGGATTTCATTGTTGGGTTACCTCGCTCTTATCATAAGTTTGACTCCATCTGGGTAATAGCTGATCGACTTACAAAATGTGCCCATTTTCTGCCAGTTAAGACAACCTACACAGCTGAAGATTATGCAAAACTGTACATCAAGGAAATTGTCCGACTTCATGGGGTGCCAACGTCTATTATCTCAGACAGAGGAGCTCAATTTACGGCTAACTTTTAGAAGTCTTTCCAGAAGGGTTTAGGCACACAAGTAAATCTCAGTACGGCATTCCATCCACAGACTGATGGACAGGCTGAACGTACCATCCAGACACTTGAAGATATGCTACGAGCATGTGTTCTAGATTTCAAAGGGAACTGGGATGATCACCTGGCACTCATAGAATTCGCATACAATAATAGTTACCATTCCAGTATTAAAATGGCTCCGTACGAGGCACTGTACGGGAAGAGATGTAGGTCACCAGTTGGATGGTTCGAAGTCGGTGAGACAGAATTATATGGGCCAAACTTAATTCACCAAGCCATTGAGAAGGTGAAAGTGATACAAGAGCGACTGAAGACGGCCCAAAGCAGGCAAAAATCTTATGCAGATGTCCGACGTCGTGACCTGGAATTTGAGGTTGGTGATTGGGTTTTCTTGAAGATCTCACCAATGAAAGGTGTCATGCGCTTTGGGAAGAAAGGTAAGCTGAGTCCAAGGTATATCGGTCCGTACAAAGTTCTTCGACGAATTGGACAGGTTGCTTACGAGTTAGAATTGCCATCTGAATTAGAATTTGTCCACCCGGTATTCCACGTATCTATGTTAAGGAAATGTATTGGAGACCCTTCTCGGGTCGTCCCTATCAAAGATGTACAAATTACAAGGGATCTATCCTATGAAGAAATGCCAATAGCTATATTAGACCGACAAGTCCGCAAGCTAAGGACAAAGGATGTAGCTTCCGTTAAAGTATTGTAGAAGAACAAGAATACGGAAGAGATGACATGGGAAGCAGAGGATGAGATGAAGTCCAAATACCCTTACCTGTTCCAGCATGGAGATAATGAGGGTGCCGGTGGAACGCAGGACGCATTAAAAGGAGAAACGTTTCTATGAGGTAAGCAATAACGTGAGAATACTCTTTCTTAACACAAATGGTGATATGCGGATAATGTACGTAGCTATAATGCTTTGTATAACCTTGTAAGGCTATAGGTTGGGTTTAACTGCTTGCGAGTTTTGCTAGGATCCGTTGAATAGAAAAAACTCTGCCAGAAATTTCTGTCAGAAATCGACAATGAGTTAAGATCCCCGTAAACCCTTACATTCGAGGACGAATGTTCCTAAGGGGGGGAGGGTGTTATAACCCATATTTGTACAGGTTAGATTATACTGTAAGATAGTCTACATAGGTCCGAGAAGAGAATTACCTTTGAGACAATAAGAGTTTAGTCCTATTGGTCTTAAATGATTCAAGGGTGAATAAGGGTGGTTAACAAGTATTAGAAGATAAACGAGTTAAGGATGTTGTAACTCGTATTTTCGGGTAAATCGAGAGGTGATTAACATCACCAAGAGGTCATTTTTTAAGGTATTTGAATCATATAATATCCGTTTCATAAGTCTTGAAGTCAAACGAGTTATGAAACAAAAGTCGACAAAAGTTGTCGCAACTTAGGTTCACAATTTTACTTAAACGTTAGGTCAAATATTTCTGAGCTTTTCTCCCAATTTACAAGGAATTACGGGGTGATCTACCTACCAAATTAAAGGTCTATGAGTCTAGTTTCCAACGCATCAAACCGATTGTCAATACAATCTTGCAGTATTGAGATAATTTTATATCCGCAGAACTACGCAGACTGGTAGGTGACAAGTAGGTGCATCACCTACTTGCCAAAATTAGGGGATAAAATTAAAAGCCCCAAAGTCGGCCAGGAGGGGACCTTTAACAGATTTTAAACTCAGTTAATTCACTATTATTCCAGACCTTCAAAACCGAAATAGAACCCCTGCAACCCCAAAAAATCCCACACAAACCCTAATCGATTTTCCCCCTCTTTCAAGTTCTAATTGGGGGTGAAACCTAAAGTTTGAAGAACCAAAGCAAGGGCTGAGTTATCTAACAAGTAAGGTGAGTTTACTGCTCTCTTTCATACATTTTTTATACTGTTAAGTCTTGGTAAGTCATTCTATATATGTAAGAACTCACGGGACGGTGTTCGGAAGCCGTGAGGTCGAGTTATTCACTTGTAGCGGACTGTTTTGTGGACTGTTTTGTGTTGCTGTAAAGCTGCGTATTTTACTACTGATTTGTGGATTTTTGGAGGAGGAAGGGTGTGGAGAAACACCATATATATTTAGGGTTGTGGGCTGATAGTTGTTCGTAACATTTACGGGTCGTTTGACACGACTATAGTGGCCATCGTATGTATGAAGCGATTGGCTTGTGCGTGGACTGTTTTGGGAGGCTTAATATGATTATTATTGATGTTTTTTGGGCTGTTTGGTGATTGTGTTAACTTTTGGGAGGTCCTATATATAGGGGAGGTGCTGTCCGTTTTATCGCAAAATAAGTTGCAGTCGATACATAATAGTTACAACGCTTAAACGATAACGGTAGTGTCATTTCTCTTATTGTAGACTAAGGAGTCGTGGAATATTCATAGCTTGAGGTTGGGAAGTATATACAAGGTATGTGAGACTATCCTTTTCCTTCTTTTGCACGACTATGACTGTACACAATGCCATGATCGAACCCCAAAAATACTCTACTCTTAGAAGGTAGTAGTACGTATATTGTTTCCCCTCTTATGGGAGGATTGATATGTTATTATTTCTTCGACCTTACGGCACCATGGTAGTATGAATCTTATGAGTCCGGCATACATTATCTATTTTACTTTACCGCGCCGCGCTATAGTCGGTCGGGTTGGCACCTATTGTGCAAATGTATGTTTTACTCTATTTAGTCGCGCTATAGACGAACATCTATTTTACTTTACCGCGTCCCGCTATAGTCGGCCGGGCAGGCACCTATTGTGCAACCACTGATCAGTTGGGTATGATGATGAGGAGGCCCACAGAGGCGTATGTATAAGATGATGATGAGGCCCACAGAGGTGTATATATGTATATGATGATTTTGAAAAGGATATAAATATATGTATATGCATATGCACGTCAGGCATGATATGGTTAGTCGCCCTCAGAGGCACTCAGATGGTACAGGTTGTATGTCTCTTATCCTAATGCTTATTATTGTTCTTACATTATGTTTCCTGTCTTACATACTCAGTACATTATTCGTACTGACGTCCTTTATTTGTGGACACTGCATGTCGTGCTGCAGTTCCGGGCGGGCAGATAGACGAGGCTCCCCCAGCACAGTAGGCTACCCAGTTCAGCAGATATTGGCAAGATCCATCCTTCGGACTTGCCACAGTCTTGGTATGCATTCTGTTATGGGCATATCGGGGCCCTGTTCCGACGTAGGTTGCATTATGTACGTTCTTGTAGAGGCTCGTAGACAAGTGTCAATTTATGCATAGACAAGGGATGGGTTGACTTATGTACAGTTGAATTGCCTTGTCGGCAAACGTATGTGTTTTGTTGTATGGTTTTACATTGCAGCCTTGTTGGCCATATTATGTAATAAGTATGTTCGTATTATGGTATGATGTCTCAGTTCATTATAATTATTGTTCGAGATTGTATGTATATGACAAGCCTTATAGATAATAAGGAAAGTTAGATGAAGGGTACGCCGGCACCCATTGAGTAGGGTCCGGTGCCAGTCGCGGCCCTCCGGCTTGGGTCGTGACATCTAATTACAATATCTGGCATAATTTTTGAAGAACATATGAACAACAAGATGGAAGAGATACGGGGCTGCGGACGGGCATTCTATAATGAAGCAGTAAAACATCATTAAAACAGTAAATCAGTGAGAAATCAAGTAGAATCTCCTTTCAACAAGTAAAAACATGTAACTTTTCAAGTAAATGATGCAAAGTAAAAGAAAGATAGAAAATCGCCCCTCGGGCTCAGTATCATATAAAAACACGCCCCTCGGGCAATATCACATGGTACAATATCGGCCCGTCGGGCTATATTTCAAATCATAATATCAGCCGCTCGGGCTATAATTCACATCATAATATCAGCCCCTCGGGCTATATTTCATATCACAATGGATACCCGCGCTCACTGGGGGTGTACGGACTCCGGCAGGGGCCTTACGGCCCAAGCGCATATCAAGCCACCTCGTGGCATATATCTAGGCCCTCGGCCTCATATCAATCAAGCCACCTTGTGGCATATATCAAGTATCTCAGGCCCTCGGCCTCATATCAGTCACAAGCCACCTCGTGGCACATAAAGTATCTCCGGGCCTCGGTATCATTATTAATCACAAGCCACCTCGTGGTACATAAAGTATCTCAGGCCCTCGGCCTCATATCAATCACAAGACACCTTGTGGCACATAAAGTATCTCAGGCCCTCGGCCTCATATCACTCAGTAAAACCTCACATCTGGCCTCGGCCGCACTCAGTCAGAAAATCATCACAAGCCCCTTGGGCTATAGTAAAAGAGTAGTCCTCAGCCCAAAATATCATTTTAAATATTATTTAAGCCTCAAAACTGAGTAAAAGTGGCTAAGTTGTAAAACAGTGTAAACAACATGACTGAGTTCAAGTAGTAAGTCAAAATAGTGAGGAAATAATGATAAAAATCCCCGAAGGGTTCAAATAATTGGCACGAAGCCCAACTATGGCAATCAGCCCAAATCATGATAGAAACAAGTAAGTTCCAATCAAATGAGTAGTAAAATCGTCAATCGGGATGGACCAAGTCATAATCCCCAGTAGTAAACGACCCCACGCTCATCATCGAGCGCGTGCCTCACCTCAATATAGCACTATGATGTGCAAATTCCGGGGTTTCAAACCCTCAGAACATTATTTACAATCACTACTCACCTCGAACCAACTAAATCCCTAGCCCGCTACGCCTTTGCCCTTCGAATTGGCCTTCACGCACGTCGAATCTATCAAAAATCAGAACTAATACGTCACAATACGCTGAAGGAGCAAAGCCCAAGCGAAACAATCAAAAAAATATCAAGAAATTACGAAATTAGCAAATCTCGAGCCCCGGGCCCACTTCTCGAAGTTCAGAAACTTTTACATCAACGTGTGCCTTACCTCCTAAGGAGTTTAGCCATACAAAATTATCGAATTTCCGACATCGGTTCGACCTCCAAATCTTAAATCTAAACTTAAGGGTTTTCCACAATTTCTCCAACTTAAATCCCAATTAAACACTGAAATGGCAATATACTGTGATAATTTGACCAAGGTTGAGTTAGGAACACTTACCCCGATGTTTCCCTTAAAAATCTCCTGGAAGTCGCCTCAAAATTCGCTTCAATTCGAGCTCTATAGCTCCAAGTAATGTTTAAAAATGTCTGAAATCCCCTCTCTTAAGTATCTGTCCAAGCAAGTCTCCTTTGGATATAGTTTTGAGGTTGATTTTGCTATGATTTAGGGTGTTTTGGAGGTGTTTCTCTTATATGGTAACAATAGTGGGTTTTTGCATGGCCGGTGGGTACTGGTTTTTATTTATAAAGGGTCAAAAAAATTGGAACAAAAACGCACCAGTCGGGTCAAAAATTTTGACTGCATTTTTTACGTTGATTTTTATCTAGAAATGTGTCTTGGTCTGCAATTTCAATGTATGATATGCGGTTCACATTTCAGACCGCATTTCTGACATGGATCTTATCCAGAAATCTGTCTCGATCTGCGGTCTCAGTGTGGTGGATTTGCGGTCCGCATTGTGGAAATGCGACTGCATTCCTGGCCGCATTCTTGACGTCATTCCTTGCCCAGAAAACTGTCTGGGTTTGCGATCTGGGTGTGTGGTTTGCGGCTCGCATACAAGGTTCACGATAGCATAGCCTATTTTACGATGCCTCTTTATTCTCTTACAAAATTACAAACTTTCTGGTTTTTCTGCAACTCTCCAAGGACAAAATAGTCCGTTTAACCACCCTAAACTCACCCGAGGCCACTGGGACCTCAACCAATTATGCCAGCGTATCCCATAACATTATTCAAACTTGTTCCCACCTTAGGAACGCTCAAAACAACCCCTCAACACCAAATTCACGTCGGATTCAAGCCTAAGAATTTCGAAATCTTCTAAGTTACTGTTTTAATCAAAAATCCGATCAAACCACGTCCGAGTGACATGAAATTTTGCACACACATCCCAAGTGACATAACGAAGCATAATAAGGTATAAATGGGTAAAACGGAGCAGTAACTCATGAGACGACTGGCCGGGTCGACACATTCTCCCCCACTTAAACAAATGTTCATCCTCGAACGAGTCAAGAAACGTACCTGAAGCTTCAAAGAGGTGAGGATATCTGCTCCGCATCTCACGCTCGGTCTCCCAGGTAGCCTCCTCCACGGGTCGACCTCTCCACTGCACTTTCACTGAAGCTATATCCTTTGACCTCAACTTCCGAACCTGACGACCCAAAATCGCCACTGGCCCCACCTCATAGGTCAAATCATTGTCCAACTGAATTGTGCTGAAGTTCAAGTTATGAGACGGATCCCCAATATACTTCTGGAGCATAGAAACATGAAATATTGGGTGTACACTCGACAGGTTAGGTGGCAAGGCAAGCTCATAAGCCACCTCCCCAATTCTCCGAAGCACTTCAAATGGTCCAATGAACCGAGGACTCAATTTTCCTTTCTTCCCGAATCTCATAACACACTTCATGGGCGAAATCTTCAGCAAGACCTTCTCACCAACCATGTAGGACACATCTCGGGCTTTCCTATCGGCATAACTCTTTTTCCTTGATTGTGCTGTATGGAGCCTCAAATGGATTGTTTTCACCTTCTCTAGAGCATCCTGAACCGAGTCAGTCCCCAATAGCCTAGCCTTGCCGGGCTCGAACCAACCAACCGGAGATCTACACCGCCTCCCATACAGAGCCTCATACGGAGCCATCTGAATACTCGACTGGTAGCTGTTGTTATAAGCAAACTCTGAAAGCGGTAAAAACTCATCCCATGAACCTCCGAAATCAATAGCACATGCACGTAACATGTCCTCCAGTATCTGAATAGTACGCTCTGACTGCCCATCTGTCTGAGGATGAAAAGCTGTACTCAACTCCACCTGAGTACCCAACTCCCTCTGCACGGCTTTCCAAAACTGCAAAGTAAACTGAGTACCTCTATCTGAAATAATAGAAACCGGAACACCATGCAGCCGAACAATCTCCCGGATATAAATCCTTGCCAACCGTTCTGAAGAATAGGTAGTACACACAGGAATGAAGTGCGTGGACTTGGTCAGCCGATCCACAATCACCCAAATGGCATCGAACTTCTTCAAAGTCCGTGCAAGTCCAACAACAAAGTCCATAGTAATCCGCTCCCACTTCCACTCGAGAATAGCCATTTGCTGAAGCAAGCCACCCGGTCTTTGATGCTCATATTTTACCTGTTGATAGTTGATACACCCAGCTAAAAATCCCACAATATCTTTCTTCATCCTTCTCCACCAATAATGTTGTCTCAAGTCCTGATACATCTTCGTGGCACCTGGGTGAATGGAATACCGCGAGCTATGGGCTTCCTCCAGAATCAACTCCCGAATCCCATCCACATTGGGTACACAAATTCGGCCCTGCATCCACAACACTCCATCATCGCCGATGGAGACATCTCTAGCATCATTATGCTGAACCCTGTCCCTAAGGACAAGCAAATGCGGGTCGTCATACCGGCGCTCCCTGATGCGATCATATAACGAAGACCGAGAAACCACACAAGCCAACACCCGGCTAGATTCCGAAATGTCTAATCTCACAAACTTATTGGCCAAAGCTTGAACATCAACTGCAAGGGGTCTTTCCCCAACTGGAATATATGCTAAACTCCCCATACTCACTACCTTTCGGCTCAAAGCATTACCCACCACATTGGCCTTACCCGGATGGTATAATATAGTGATATCGTAATCCTTGAGCAACTCCAACCATCTCCGCTGCCTCAAATTAAGATCCTTTTGCTTGAACAGATGTTGGACGCTACGATGATCAGTAAACACCTCACAAGACACGCCATACAAGTAATGCCTCCAAATCTTCAGTGTATGGACTATGGCAGCCAACTCCAAATCATGAACGGGGTAGTTCTTCTCATGAGGCTTCAACTGACGAGAAGCATAAGCAATAACTCTACCCTCCTGCATCAATACACAACAAATCCCAACTCTTGAAGCATCACAATACACAGTATATGCACCTGGAGCTGATGGTAAGACAAATACTGGAGTTGTGGTCAAGGCTGTCTTGAGCTTCTGAAAGCTCTCTTCACACTCGTCCGACCATACAAAAGGAGCACCTTTCTGGGTCAATTTGGTCAAGGGTGATGCAATGGATGAGAATCCCTGGATAAACCGACGATAATAGCCTGCCAACCCAAGGAAACAACGAATCTCTGTGGCTGAGGACGGTTTAGGCCAACTCTGAACCGCCTCTATCTTCTTTGGATCAACCTGTATACCCTCGCTGGACACTACGTGCCCCAAGAAAGCCACTAAACCGAGCCAAAACTCACACTTAGAGAATTTTGCATACAGCTTCTACTCCCTTAATCTTTGCAATACAACTCGCAAATGCTCCGCGTGCTCCTCCTGGCTACGCGAGTACACCAGAATATCATCAACGAATACAACTACGAACGAATCTAGATAAGGCCGAAATACATTGTTCATCAACTGCATGAACGCTGCTGGGGCATTGGTTAGCCCGAAAGGCATAACAAGAAACTCATAGTGACCATATCTAGTTCAGAAAGCAGTCTTAAGAATGTCCGAATCCCTAATTTTCAATTGGTGATAACCCGAACGGAGATCAATCTTGGAGAACACTCGCGCTCCCTGAAGCTAGTCAAGCAAATCATCAATGCGAGGCAAAGGATATTTGTTCTTGATTGTTACCTTGTTTAATTGCCTGTAATCAATGCACATTCTCATCGTGCAATCCTTCTTCTTCACAAACAGAACCGGTGCACCCCAAGGTGACACACTAGGCCGAATGAACCCCTTATCTAGGAGTTCCTGAAGTTGCTCCTTCAATTCTTTCAACTCTGTTGGTGCCATACGATACGGTGGAATAGATATGGGCTGAGTGCCCGGCACCAAGTCAATGCCAAAATCAATATCCTTGTCCGGTGGCATGCCCGGTAGGTCTGCGGGAAATACATCGGGAAAATCCCTTACAACTGGAACTGATTCAATGCTTGGAGTCTCAGCTCCAACATCCCTCACAAACGCTAGGTATGAAAGGCAACCCTTCCCAATCATACGATGTGCCTTCAAGAATGATATCACTCTACTAGGAATGTAATCAGTCACACCACGCCATTCCATTTGCGGTACACTCGACATAGCCAAGGTAACTGTCTTAGCATGACAGTCTAGAATAGAACGACATGGAGATAACCAATCCATGCCTAGAATGACATCAAAATCCACCATGCTCAATAGCAATAGGTTCACTCGTGTATCCAGACCCCCAATGGTCACTACACATGACCGGTACACACGGTCTACAACAACAGTATCGCCCACCGGGGTAGACACATGAACAGGTAAAGCAAGAAACTCCCGGGGCGTCCCCAAATAATGAGCAAAATATGAGGACACATATGAATAGGTGGAACCGGGATCAAATAATACAGATGCATCCTTGTTGCAGACTAAAACAATACTTGTGATGACGGCATCTGAAGCACTGGCATCTGTCCTGCCTGGAATAGCATAAAATCGAGCCTGGCCACCGTCAGATCGACCTCCCCCTCTAGGGCGACCTCTGGCTGCCTAACCTCCACCCCTGGCTGGCTGGGCGGGTGGTAAAGCAACTAGAGCAAAAGTCGAGGGCTGACCCCTCTGCTGGGACGATCTAGCACCACGATGAGGACACTGCCTCAACATGTGGCCCATCTCGCCACACTCATATCAACTCCCTGGTGCTGGAGAGGACGAATGAAGGGAACCTCTCGCACCGGAGTGTCTAGCAGGTGCACTCAGCATAGAAGGACCCTGGGCTGACGGAGCACGAGCTGGGAGGGCGCTAAGTGATGACTGGCCCTGCTGCAACCCATGATAACCACAACCTGCAGATGCCCCACGGTACTCTGGACGGGCTGACTGAGCAGGCCTAAAGGAACGACCTCTACCTTGCTGGAACTGGCCCTCGACTGAGTACCACTGTAACTGCCCGATCCTCGAGGCCTCTTGGCCTCCCTCTCCTCTCGCTCCTAACGGCGAATAGTCTCAATCTCGTGAGCTATATTAACAACCTCCTCGAAAGTAGCACCCAATACTCTCTCCCTGGTCATGAGAATACGAAGATGATAGTTAAGGCCATCCACAAACCTCCTGATCCTTTCACGGTCAGTCGGAACCATCCAGACAGCATGACGAGCCAACTCAGAGAACCTCGACTCATACTGTGACACATTCATATCCCCCTGTCGCAACCATTTGAATTGTCTACGCAGCTCCTCTCTGCGGGACTGTGGCACATACTTCTCCAAGAAAAGAGCGGAGAACTGCTGCCATGTAAGGGGCTCTGCATCAACCGGCCTACGCCTATCATACGCCTCCCACCAAGTGAAGGCAGCTCCCGTAAACTGAAAGGTGGTTAATGCCATGCCGCTAGACTCAAGAATCCCGGCTATCCGGAGCATTCGCTGACACTTGTCAAGAAAACCCTGGGCATCCTCGCCCTCAGCACCACTGAATGATGGAGGCTGGAGTCTGCCAAACCTCTCAAGACGACGCTGCTCATCGTCAGGCATAACTGGTACCGTGAACTCCTGAGCTGGTGCAACCGGCTGGGCTGGAGGTGCCCCCGACATTTGAGGTCCCTGCATTGCCTGCTCAGGTGTGCGAGCAGCCGGGGTCCGATTGCCTCCCCCGGCTTGTGAAGTAGCTGCTATTGTGGTGGCTGAAACCGCCTAAGCTAGGCCTGTGCAAATTGATAAAATCTGGGCCAAGGTCTCCTGAAGACCTAGAATAACGATAGGCACAGCTGGTGCCTGAGCCGGTGCCACTGGAGCCTGATCCTGAGCTGGGGCAGCTGTCGGATCAACAGGTGCTGCCCTCGCTGCTCTGCCTCTGCCACGACCACGACCGCGTCCACGGCCACTGGTGGTCTCAGTGGATGGCACTGGTGGTCGTCCACCTATTCCGGTGTCTCGCGTCCTCACCATCTGTGAGAGAATAGGATAACAGAAGTTTTAGTACTCGGATCGACAAGTTCGCACGACAAGAATTTCAAAGAATATGAAGTTTTCCTAAAAGGTTCTGCAGCATCTCGAAGATAGATACAGACGTCTCCGTACCGATCCGCGAGACTCTACTAAACCCGCTCATGACTCGTGAGACCTATGTAACCTACGCTCTAATACCAAGCTGTCACGACCCTAACCCCGAACCCGGTCGTGATGGCGCCTCTTGTGAAGACAAGGCCAGCCAATTCAAACAAAATCTCATTTTTAAGCAGTTAATTAACAAGAAAACAATACAAGGATAGTTTAATAGCAACCATTCGTGGAAAATATAGCTAATCATCCCGAGTACAGCCCAAATCAGGGTGTCACAATGTCATGAGCAACTAATGAATCCTAATAACAAGATTTCTAATTACAATATCTGGCACAATTTTTGAAGAGCATAGGAACAACAAGATGAAAGAGATACGGGGTGCGGAAGCCAACAGCTACCTCGTAGTCTCTGAATCACCGCCTAGACAGGAGAAAACAATACTTCGGGGCGGAACCAACAACACATGAATCTGCACACATGGTGCAGGGAGTAATGTGAGTACTTCCAACTCAGTGAGTAATAAACATAAATAACGACTGAAAGTAAGAAAACACATAAAGCATAAGGCATTCTATAATGAAGCAGTAAAATATCATTAAAACAGTAAATCAGTGAGAAATCAAGTAGAATCCCCTTTCAACAAGTAAAAACATGTATTTTTTCAAGTAAATGATGTAAAGTAAAAGAAAGATAGAAAATCTCCCCTCGGGTTCAGTATCATATAAAAACACGCCCCTCGGGCAATATCACATAACAGTATCAGCCCCTCGGGCTATCAAATGGAACAGTATCAGCCCCTCGGGCATATCACATGATACAATATCGGCCCCTCGGGCTATATTTCACATTTTAATATCAGCCCCTCGGGCTATATTTCACATCACAATGGGTACCCGCGCTCACTGGGGGTGTACAGACTCCGGGAGGGACCCCTTACGGCCCAAGCGCATATCAAGCAACCTCGTGGCATATATCAAGTATCTTAGGCCCTCGGCCTCATTATTAATCACAAGCGACCTCGTGGCACATAAAGTATCTTAGGCCCTCGGCCTCATATCAATCACAAGCCACCTCGTGGCACATAAAGTATCTCAGGCTCTCGGCCTCATATCAATCACAAGCCTCATATCACTCAGTAAAACCTCACATTTGGCCCTCGGCCGCACTCAGTCAGAAAATCATCACAAGCCCCTCGGGCTATAGTAAAACAGTAATCCTCAGCCAAAAAACATGATTTTAAATATTATTTAAGTCTCGAAACTAAGTAAAAGTGGCTGAGTTGTAAAACAGTGTAAACAACATGACTGAGTTCAAGTAGTAAGTCAAAATAGTGAGGAAATAATGACAAAAATCCCCGAAGGGTTCAAATATTGGCACGAAGCCCAAATATGGCAATCAGCCCAAATCATGATAATAACAAGTAAGTTCAAATCAAATGAGTAGTAAAATCGTCAATCGGGATGGACCAAGTCACAATCCCCAGTTGTAAACGACCCCACGCTCATCATCGAGCGCGTGCCTCACCTCAATATAGCACTACGATGTGAAAATTCCGGGGTTTCAAACCCTCAGAACATTATTTACAATCACTACTCACCTCGTACCAGCTAAATCCCTAGCCCGCGACACCCTTGCCCTTCGAATTGGCCTCCACGTGCGCCGAATCTATCCAAAATCAGAACTAATATGTCACAATACGCTCAGGGAACAAAGCCCAAGCGAAACAATCAAAAAAATATCAAGAAATTACGAAATTAGCAAAATCCGAGCCCCGGGCCCACTTCTCGAAGTTCAGAAATTTTTACATCAACGTTTCCCTTACCTCCTAACGAGTTCATTCATACAAAAATTATCGAATTCCGACATCTGTTCGACCTCCAAATCTTAAATCTAAACTTAAGGGTTTTCCACAATTTCTCCAACTTAAATCCCAATTAAACACTAAAATGGCGATATACTGGGATAATTTGACCAAGGTGAGTTAGGAACACTTACCCTGATGTTTCCCTTAAAAATCTCCCCAAAGTCGCCTCAAAATTCGCTTCAATCCGAGCTCTATAGCTCCAAGTAATGTTTAAAAATGGCTGAAATCCCCTCTCTTAAGTATCCGTCCAAGCAAGTCTCCTTTGGATATAGTTTTAAGGTTGATTTTGCTGTGATTTAGGGTGTTTTGGAGGTGTTTCTCTTAGATGGTAACGATAGTGGGTTTTTGCATGGCCGGTAGGTACTGGTTTCTATTTATAAAGGGTAAAAAAAAAATCGGAACAAAAACGCACCAGTCGGGTCAAAAATGCGACCGCATTTTGACAGCCTTTGACGTTGATTTTTATCCAGAAATCTGTCTTGGTCTGCGATTTCAATGCATGATATGCGGTTCACATTTTAGAAATGCGACCGCATTTCAGACCACATTTCTGACATGGATCTTGTCCAGAAATCTGTCTCGATCTGCGGTCTCAGTATGGTGGATATGCGGTCCGCATTGTGGAAATGCGACCGCATTCTTGACGTCATTCTTTGCCTAGAAAAATGTCTAGGTTTGCGATCTGGGTGTGTGGTTTTCATCTCGCATATAGGGTTTGCGATAGCATAGCCTGTTTTGCGATGCCTCTTTGTTCCCTTACAAAATTACGTACTTTCTAGTTTTTCTGCAACTCTCCAAGGACAAAATAGTCCATTTAACCACCTTAAACTCACCCGAGGCTACTGGGACCTCAACCAATTATGCCAACATATCCCATAACATTATTCAAACTTGTTCCCACCTTAGGAACGCTCAAAACAACCCCTCAACAGCCTAAGAATTTTGAAATCTTCTAAGTTACTCTTTGAATCAAAAACCCGATCAAACCACGTCCGAATGACATGAAATTTCGCACACACATCCCAAATGAAATAATGAAGCATAATAAGGTAGAAATGGGGAAAACGGAGTGGTAACTCATGAGACGACTGGCCGGGTCGTCACACCACGTCACATAACTGCACCCAGAATTCGTAACGCATTTTATTTAACATTGAGATTTGGATTGGGGTCGCATAAATGTGCACCCAAATTTAGGAAAGTGAATTATTAAAATAACGCGCCTAAAGCAACTATACGTTTTTAACTTTTCGAGCGCCATGGAAATTTGCTGAATAGCACGCCTCGATTTTCTAATAGATTTTAATATTGATTAAATGAGGGTCATGCATTTTGAGATTTTATCCGGCACGGCGCACCTCGAATTATTTCAAAAGCTTCTATTATTTGAAGCTGTTAAAATCGGGTTACATGAAAGGCACCCCCGAAATTGGCATTGTTACTATGTCAAGGGAATCATTCGTATTCATAAACCTATATACGAACTCTCTGCAATTAAACATTAACAACATGTATCTTCTGAGCTATTAAACCTTCTAAATGAACACAAACATCATTTGACCCATATTTCACCAGAGCAATTAATAGTATTTGCCTAAGAAGTGTGAAACTAACATGAAATCGGACTAAGTGAACTTAATCATTTGATCAAAACAAATGCTATATATGCTGTAACAGTCCAGGTGACATATAATCCACTACAATCCATACTACACTATTCACTCAACCAAACAAGTTACTCTCTAAGTTTCACAACAATACTGAATCATATACAATAACAGTTCATCTATGCAATACAGTCTTCAACTAAACATTTCGATTTCTTCTTAAAATGACTACACCAAACATAAATTATTATTTTTTTTTTTGGAATTTTCACTAGATCTGGAAGTTATCGACTAAAACTAAAGGTGAAAATATTTTTTTTTGGAATAGAAAGCTACAGATAACTATATATTTTGTTTTCTTTATCAAAAAACTCCAAAGAAATGATGGAAAACAGGAAGGGAAAAAGGTTTTCTTCCATCTTTTCCTTCAAGTTTTGCTCCTCTAAACTCCCTCTATTTTTGCCGTTTTTCAACCTCTTCTACCTGTGACCCTCTCACTCTGTATGTGCTCTCCTCTCAATTGTGAAGTGTGTGTATTTAATTGAAAAATCTTGGAGAGAAAGAAATCCCCATCAAAGAAATCGTGTGTATGTGTTCAGGTGAGAGTAAATTGAGTTGGAAGGAGCCCCCCATGGGTGTGAGTTGTGTGTGTTTTTATATGTAGCTCTATGAGCTTGGAGAGCAAGAAAGGAATTTGGGGTTTTTTTTGGTCTTTTTGTGTGATAAAAGTGTGCTGGTGATTTTAAATTGCCAAACTAAATCTGTTATACCATGTGCTAGTTTGTTAAGTAAGATAGAGGGGAATCTTTGCCAAATGACAATTTTTGATTGGTTCTTTTTTTTTTGTTGCTTTTTCTTTTAAAGATAAATAAAAAATACTACAATAATATTTTAAACTAGAAAAAATATAAGAAACTACTAATTTTTAATTTTATCAAATAAACCTACTAAAAAGTGAAATAAAGGCTACAATATCAAGATTAAACTTAGCAAATATTTACATACAAAAAAAAAGTGATGAAAAATTTAAATATAGCCAAAAATTAGGTACTCACACTTGGGAAGCAGCAGCAGCAACTTTGTGAAAACACTGGACATCAGCAACAGCAGCATACAGTAGCGTTATCTAGGCAGCATCATATAGTAATGTCATTTGGGCAGCAGCATCATCATAGTAGCACAACCAGTGCATTGATTTCAATGGAGGAAAAGAACAATAGCAGTCAACAGCAGCAACGTAACACAGACACTGGACAATAGCAACAGTAGTTTCTTTGCACAAACAGTCTAGTGATTTCACTGGAAGATAGAAGACTTTTGGATGCGTTGGCAAGTCCTGTAGTGTTGGACATATGAGCAGCGATGATATTGAGCAAAATCCAGCAATGGCAGTCACGACAAAAGCGCAAGATAGTGTATTGGTGTCGCAAGATTTTTCCCGACATTTCATCAACAAGTTAATATGGGATGAGATATGTATGACGAAGGAGAGGAGGATGAAATGTTACAACAATGTCTTTTCGAGGCTGCTAAACGAGGTGACTTATCACCTATGCACAGTGGGAAAATTAAGAAATATCATTCAAGGAAGAAGAGTTGGGATGGCAAGGTGAATGAGGAGATCAATTTTAGGCAACTTCCTATGAGAGTTGCTAAGCAAAGACAGGCTGCCTCAACTACGTCTACAAGATCCACTCGTTCAAAGAATAAATCATGATTTTAACTACATTTGGAAGAGGTGGGAGGAGGATGATAAAGAGGTACAAATTGAAGAGATCAAAAGATTGGAAAAAGAGGGACAACATAATAATTTTTTCTACATTTTATTTTATCATTATATTAGCATTATCATTTGTAATATCATCATAGAGTGTATTATAAACTCTGTGATGATCATAGAATACTTAGTTTGGGCTAGTTCTTAATTTTTTACATTCTTGCTAATAGTTGAGGATTTTTTTATGCCTCATTAGTAAGGTAAGGTCAAGCTCCGTATGTGTTTGCTTAGGTCGTATGACTTTGGATATACCATATGGCTATGAGATTATATGCCTTCGTGAGACTTTGCCGGCAGCTACCCTATGACTCCTCTACATGAGGTTCTCATAAGGGCAATGTGAGGCGCAAAGGAGTAATTATAGCCAAGGAATAGAAGTAAAATTATTACTGGAGCTTTTGTCCCCCTTACTTCTACTTGTCCTTTGTGGCTTTTTGCTTTATTATTTAGTAATAGATTTAGCCCTAGGCACTTTGCCTAGTGGATTCGCTAAAAAGAAAAAAAAGTTAACTTTTGAGGCTAGGATGATATGATAGGATGCTTAGTTTGCTTTAAGTATCTTGGCATGATGAGTTAGGAAAGTTGTTTGATTGAAAAAGTTATCTCTATTTGAGTAGTTTAATTGCTGGGGCACAAGCAATGTTGTAAGAGTGGGTGTTGATGGTAGGCTAGGAGCCCGTATTTTAGCTACATTTTTCACTCTAATTGTTAGACTTTGATTGTATTTGAGCTTAATTGCTACTTCCTCCGTTCCAGTTTACGGAACCTATTTCTTTTTTGGCCCGTTCCAAAAAAAAAATCTCTTTCTAAATTTGGAAACAATTTAGCTTAAACTTCCAATTTTACACTTAATGGGAAGCTTTTATAACCACACAAATACTATGGCATGTTTACCACCACAAGTTTCAAAATAATTATAGCCATAAAAATATTCTGACTTATTTAGGACCACAAATTCCAAAAGTCTTCATTTTTTTACTTAAACTCCGTGTCCAGTCAAACAGGTTCACATAAATTGAAAAGCGAGTTTGGAGTTCAAATGAATGAATTGGAGCTTTAAAGTCTGAGTTGAAGCCCAAAGAAGTAAGCAGGGATCGTGTTTGGGGTTCGAGGACCAAGTCTGGATGTTAAAAATTAATAAGAATTCCTACCCTAAGAAAAATACACTACCATGCCATGCTAGTGCAAATTTTCCGTATAGCAAAAAGATCAACTCTCTGAAGATTCTCACTAATGCGGCGTGCGGTGCACTGCCCGGGGCGCCGCGATAGTCTAATTTATTCGTCAACCTTTTTTCCACTTCGGCTTGGAAAGGGTAGTTCCATCCGGAGCCGTTCCTACATGGCATAAATACACAAAAAATATGATTTTTAATGGACTTTTGAACTACGGAAGATTGAAAGAGCATTGGAGAGTATAAGGCACAATAATTCATCATTCTTTCCTCAACTCAACACCCGAGTTTGGATTAAATTCATATTTTCTTATTCAACTTTATTTGTGATGATGTTCTCCATGATTATGGAGTAGATTATCTTAGGGTTTGACATAATTTAGTGACTTGATTGTTAACTATAAATTTGATTATTATTTGATTTCTTGAATTTGTTGAAGGAGCTTTAACTCTAGTTGTGATTTTATTCATTATTGTGTTTAATCAGAAGTGGAGCATAATTATTGCAATGCATGCCTTAATTTATTTTGGTACTTCTTTAATGTTATCGAAAGACCTTTGTGATCTACCTTTTGAATTAAGATTGATAAATATTCACGAGAAGTTTCTCTTATATCATTGTTACCAATGAATTCTTGCAAGTTTCACCGCCTTTCATATTAGTTCATTTGAACGGTTTAGGTTTTATGGAGAGAGGAACCTGAATCACATAATAAGATAATAATCTGTTGAATTCGAGAGAATCAATACAACATTAAGAGTGAAATACAATAGTGTCAATTACAGGATAACAATCTTGCACTTATCTTGTCATGACTCTTATTTCTCACACAGATTATGCTAATCTCTAGTTCTTCGTGGTCAATTGTCAATTGCTTTTCTTAGTTAATTTTAGTTCATAATAATTACAAATCAAGTGTTGATCATCCCGAGTAGAATTAAACCATAAGTTATTTGAGCATTGTTTAAATCCAAGACCTGTGTTTTGCGCTCGTCAAAATGGTAAGAAAAAATTCCATGTTGATTAGGATTCCATACAGGAAAGTCCTGAACCTCATCAAAAATTTCTATATCAAGGACTTGGGACACCAAAGACATTAGAATGATTTCCAAAAGGTTGCCTTGATTCCAAGAACCATCATGTAGAAATTCTTATACTCCGAGCATTTTGGATTTGAATTTGTGAGGAAAAACATGATTTAGTGACGTGATTGTTATCTATGGAATTGATTATTATTTGATTGCTTGAATTTATTGGAGGAGCTTTAACTCTAGTGATTTTATTCATTATCATGTTTAATCATAAGAGGAGCATAATTATTGCAATGCATGCCTTAATTTATTTTTGTACTTCTTTAAAGTAATCGAAAGAGTGTTGTGATCTACCTTTTGAATTATGATTGAGAAATATTTGCGAGAAGTTTCTCTTACATCATTGTTACCAATAGATTCTTGCAAGTTTCACCGCACTTCATATTAGCTTATTCGAACATTTTATGTTTAATTCAGAGAGGAACCTAAATCAGAATAATAGGATAATAACCTATTGAATTCGAGAGAATCAATAGAACATTAAGGCTGTAATTCAACAGTGTCAATTCCAGGATAACAATCTTGCACTTATCATGTGGAGATGATATCTTAGTAACTATCTTTGGCTAGCGAGCACGCGGGTCAAAATTGCAAGTAAATATTCCATGTTGATCATGATTCCATGCAGAAAAGTCCTGAACCTCATAAAAATTTCTATATCAAGGACTTGGGACGCCAAAGACATTGGAAGGATTTTCATAAGTTTGCCTTGATTCCAAGAACTATCATGTAGAAATTCTTATACTCTAAGCATTTTTGGATTTGAATTTGTGAGGAAAAATCTTAGCTAGTGGTCCAATGCCACCTAATTATCCCACCAGAAAGTGTAACGACCCAACCAGTCATTTTAAGTCTTAGCACTCTATTTGATAGATTAAGGTCTTGAGTAGATTCATGTTATGTATTATGACATGCGTGTATGGCCGATTTCAGTTTTTAAGCGATTCAGAATTGATATAGAATAATGATTCTCATTTTAGAAGCTTTATATTGGAAGAGTTGACCAAGTTTGAATTTTTGCGTATTTGTTCTCGGATCGGTGTTTTAATAATTTCGTTACAACTGGATGGTGATCTGGGACTTAGACGTATTCTCGGAATCGGATTCGGAGGTTCCTAGATTGATTTGGCACTTTCTGGATGTAATTTGAAGGTTTAGAATTTTACTAAGATTTACCATTGTTTGATTTTATAGCTATCGGGTTCAGATTTTAGTTTTGGGACTTGTAATAGGTCCGTTTTTGTCGTTTGTAATTCTTATGCAAAATTTGGTGTCATTCCAAGTTGCTTTGATATGAATCGAACGCATGGTTGTGTTTCTAGAAATTCTTGAAGTTCATTATGAATTTTCATGTGTTTTGAAATGTGGGGATCACATTTGCGAGGTGGGCTGGGGACTGTAGAGTTCTCTTGTGCGAACTTTAAAGCTCATATGTGATGGGTCTCCTGGCAAGGACAGTCGCATTTGTGATCAATTGATTGTTTTTGCAGAAGGGGAGGACTTCGCAAATGCAAAGTTTGTATTGCATTTGTGAAATACCCTGAGTTCAGTAAGCATCGCTTTTGCGATGCAATCTTCTCATTTGCGGGGTTCGCATTTGCGACTTCTACAACTGAACATAAGGGTTGAATTTCGGGATTAGCTTAATTTACCACATTTTTTTAGCTCTAGACTCGGTGAGAGGCGATTTGGAGGAGAGATTTTCATATCAAACTATTGAGTAATTGAATTTGATCCACTTTTGATTATAAAACATGATTATTAATGAGATTTAACATCTAAATCATGTGATTTGAAGAGAAATTTTGGGGATTTTGTCTACGTTTTGAAAAATAAAAATTTGAGATTCGAGAGTCGAATTGGACTCGGATTTGAAAACCAAACACTTATTTAGACTCATGGGGCTATGGGAAGTCAAGATCTACCCTTCAGGTTGGGTTTTGAACGCGCGGGCCCGATGTTGACTTTTATTAATTGAAATTGGTTTCTCTTGAATGCTTGATGTTATTAAGTTGATTTTGGTTAGATTTGAGCCGAACGAATGTGCATTTTAGAGGAAAAGCATTATTAGAGTATTGATTAAAGGATTTTGAAGTAAGTATATTGCCTAACCTTGTGTGGGGGAACTTCCATGTAAGATTTGGTCTATCTGTATTATTTGTACTATGTGAACGATGTGTACATAAGGTGATGAGTGTATACACGAGATTATATGTGCTGGTTATGACGGAATATGATCTGAGGTTACTCTTATTGCCTTATTTTAATTGTGAGATGTCTGCACTACATGTTTCCTATTATGGATGATTGCTTGAATTCATATTCCGTGTTAGAGATCATGATTTAGGATTTTATTTTCTTAATTGGCCAATTTGGGCATTTGTGAACTTGTTCCTATTTGTGTTAGCTGAATTCATGTTATATGTTGAACAAACATCCGTTTTCTCTTATTGATTGTCCATGTGCACTGTGTTGGCATATCTATGAGTTGATGTCTTGATGATAATTGGTATGTTATGTTGTTGTGATTTTGGCACACGTAAACTTGTTGAGCGGATTGTCGGTGTGTTTGCACGAGGTTTCGGCCGTGCTATTGTTATTATTGATATTGCATATACGGCGAGACAAGGCAGACTCTCTCTCTCTCTCTCTCTCTCTCTCTCTCTCTCTATATATATATATATATATATATATATATACGAGTTTGCGCATGTGGTGAGATAATGTTGGATAATTATTGATGCATGTGTGACGAGACAAGGGGGCATTTACTTTATTATTGCGCACATGTCGAGACACGGGGCGCTATGTGGGGATGATATGTGATGGCCTGGGTGCGTGTTATTTATGAGATTCATGTGGTCGTATGACTTCTTTTGTGTACCAAGCATCTTTATGTGTTTTGTTGTGTGGTTTCAAATGTGCTAATATGTGTCTCTATCATTTACTTGATCATTGGGTTGCCAAGGTAAATTCACCTACATAGAGTGGTTATCTCATACTTTATGGTGTTTTTGGTAACGTAATGGAATGAAATAAAAAGAAAATTGCTATCACGCTTTACTTTATTTGATTCGTGATAAAATTCTTCTAGAACATTTTATTGGTAATTGTCACGGATATGATATACTTGACACCAGGTCTTTGCCGTGTGAAGGTAATTGATAATTTGGGCACGAGGTGCCATATGTATATGATTCGTGATTTGTGACTTGTGATTTATGATTATAAGGTGTGGTACCTCAGGGTTATTCTTGTTGTAAATCCTGTATCGGACAAGTTTGATGATTGGAACTATCATTGTTTTCCTTAATTGCTTACGCTTGTATTTTGTCTGTGCAATTGATTATTTTGCTGTTTTATCACATAATTACTCATTGTTGCCAATATTTATTTTGCTTTCCACTGTTAGCTTTATAGTGATATTGTGCAAAGGTTATTTGATTAGTGAGTGTCTTGTCTTGAACCTCGTCACTACTCTACCTTGGTTAGTCTTGATACTTACTGGGTACCGGCCGTAGCTTATTCATAGTACACTCCTACACATTATTTTATAGATCCAGGTACCTCGGAGCTTGTCGGCGTTAGCTAGCTGCTATTGAGTTGCTGAGGAGACTTTAAGGTATACCTGCATGTCCGCTCGCAGGCCTCGGAGTCACCTTCTAATGTTACTTTTACTATTATTTATTTTCATCTCTAAAGAATGTTGTAGTTGAGATTCTAGTTTACTCTCAGTAGCGCTTATGACTCCGTACTACCGGTTTTGAGAAATATATAATTATTGTTCATTTTTAGCTATGTTATGTCAATTACCATATTATACTTAATATTTAATGGTTTAAATCTGTTAAATCTCAGCATGTGTTAGCCTTAACTAGTCCTAGGAACTAAGTATCATCACGATCCTCAAGGTGGGATTTTGGGTCGTGACAAGTTGGTATTAGAGCTCTAGGTTCATAGGTGCAATGGATCATAAGCAAGTCTAGTAGAGTCTTACGGATCCGTACATAGACATGTGTACTTATCTTCGACAGGCTACTGAACTCTTAGGAAAATATTACTTCTTTTATTCCTATCGTGCAGATTTATTGATTTTGGAGATTGAGCATTCGCCCTTCTATTCTCTCATAGATGGAAAGGACACAAGCTACAGTTATTGACGATGCTTCCCTAGGGCCGATGTTGCTAGAGGCCGGGGTAGAGCTCTAGGCAAAGGCCGAGGAGGAGCACGTGCTACAGCAGAGCATATGCTAGAGTAGTAGTTTGGGAGCCACCAGTAGCTCCGGTTGGGGAGTAGGAACTTGACACGCTTGTTGCTACCTCAAACCTCGGGAGACTTTGGCACAGTTTCTGAGCATGTTTTGTACTTTGGCTCAGGCAGAATTGATTTCGGTTGCACCAGCTGCTTCACGGGCTGGGGGAAGAGCTCAGACTCCTATTGCCCATACTCCAGAGTAGCGAGCTCATGTTCAACAAGTTCGGGGTGTTATACTGGTACAACTAATGGTTGCGGTTCAGCCTGAGGGTAGGCCAGCAGCGTTAGAGGTGGAGCAAAAGAGGTTCGAGAGGTTCAAGAAGTATGATCCCCCTACTTTCAGTGGCACAGCTTCTACTAATGCACATGATTTTCTAGATCAATGTCACCGTATTTTGTGCACTATGGGCATAGTTGAGGTGAGCGAGGTTGATCTTATTGCATAGTAGCGACGGGGTCGGCGTATAGATGGTGGTAGGCTTATAAGGAGACTAGAACAGCTGGTGTAGCACCACTTACTTGGAATTAGTTCTCTGATCTGTTTTTGAGGGAGTTTGTTCCACAAACCCTCAGGAATACGTGGCGCAACAACTTTGAGCAGTTACGGCGATGGACTATGACCGTGTTCGAGTATGCTATGAGGTTCAGTGAGCTAACTCATCATGTACCTACATTGGTTTTTACTGTTAGAGAGAGAATCTGCAGATGTTTTGAGGGGCTCAGTTATAGTCTCAAATTTGGGATGGCACGGAAGTTGGAGACTGATACTTTATTTCATCAGGCTGTGGAGATCGTTAGGAGGATGGAAAGCATCCGCGGTCTAGAGTGAGAGGATAGGGAGGTAAAGAAGCCTCGTAGACCAGGAGGATCTATTGATCCTTATTTTTGGGGCAGGGCGTGTCATGGTAGAGCTTTTGTTGGTTAGCTAGTTTAGTCTGCACTTCAGGTTTCACTTGGTGTTGTAGTTATCCATGGGTCCTGGAGCACTCGTTCCAGAAAACTCCCACAGCCACATCAGTAGAGAGGTTGCTTTGAGCGTGGGGATACCAGGCATATGGTGAGAGATTTTCCGAGACTCCAGGCGGGTGTGCCTCAGTAGGGCACTCAAGCGATGTGTTTTTCTCCAGTTGCTACTACGGGTGTGCCTTAGTGGGGTACTCAGGCGATGTGTTCTACTCCATTTGCTACTACACTTGCACAACTAGCTAGAGATGGGGGGACAAGTGCGTAGAGGGCATCTTAGAGGGGGAGGTCCGGCCCGTCATTATGCTTTCCCTGGTAGGGCTGAGGCCGCTGCACCAGATGATATCACTACAAGCATGGTTTCGGTTTATCATAGAGATACATCAGTTTTATTTTGATCCTGACCTATTTATTGGCATGAGTCATCCTATCTTGCTAAATATATTGATATGTTGGAATAATCCAGGACCCGCGACACGACCCGGTCCGTTTCTTTCTTAGATTAGTTTAAATTAATTTCCGAAATATTTTAAATGGGAATCATTTCTGAAAGATTGCATACCTTTTCAGAAACAGTGCCAGAAAATGGCTATAAATATGCCTTAACCCTAAAATTTTTCCTTATGAAATTTTCTGATCTTCTTCTTCTTCTTCTTCTTCAAAAAATTTTACAGTGTGTTTTACATCCTTCAAGTGGTTCACTGTTTCACCGGCGTTTTTGGTACGGATATTTTGGTGAATTAAATCGTTCTATCCTACGAGGATAATATTCTAACACCTCAGGTACTTGAGGGGAATAATTTCCTTAAAGACACACTGTGCATAGTGGGCTCGATTTTATTCCAAAATATATTTTCAGATTCCGCTTCTAATTATACACATTTCTGCTATACTGCTATATTTTCTGTTTCTATTTTTTTTTCTTGTTATAGAAATATTACTGTTTCTTCATATTATAGCATTACAGTTTGACTAACAATCTTAAGGAAATTACTAATATACTGTAATCTATATTCTTCTTTGGAGATTAAAACATTTCTGATTTTTTACTCCATCTAAATCTTTTCCTCCAATTCTCCATTTAAGAAAGCTGTTCTAACATCAGTTTGATTGATTTCAAGACCATACACGGCCGTCAGTGCCACCAACACCCTAATAGATGTTATCCTCATTATTGGCGAGTAAGTGTCAAAGTAATCAAGGCCTTCCTTTCATTTATAACCTTTGACAACAAGTCTTGCCTTATATTTGTCAATAGTGCCATCAACTTGCATTTTCTATTTAAAGATCCATTTCAAACCTAAAGGATTATTTCTTGGAGGAAGATCAACCAATTCCCATGTATGATTATCCAACAATGCTTAAATCTCACTGTCGACTACCTCTTTTCAAAATGTTGAATCAGAAAATGACATAGTTGCTTTGAAAGTTTGAGGCTCATTTTCAAGCAAGAATGTCACAAAATCTAGTCCAAAGGAAGTATATGTTCTTTGACATTTCCTATGCCTTGGATCCTCTTCACTTGGAGTAATTTCCTTTGGTTCTTCCCGTGGTCATTTAGGTCTTTCACTTAACGACTCGCATTCAGTTTTATACGGATAAATGCTTTCAAATAATTTAGCATTATCTGATTCAATTACCATATTAATATGAATTTCGGGATTATCAGATTTATGAATCAAAAACCGACATTCTTTACTATTTGTAGTATATACAATAAAAACACAATCCACAATTTTTGGTCCGATCTTTACCCTTTTGGGTAAAGGCACTTGTACCTTTGCTAAACACCCCCACACTTTAAAATATTTCAAGTTGGGTTTTCTTTCTTTCCACTTTTCATATGGAATATATTGCGTTTTGAATTCCTTTTAACAGACTTATAAGAATGTTTTACAAACTTAGATTCAACACATATTTGACATTTTGATTTATTATACTCAAATTTAGGAAATACTTCTAAATTAATTAACTTCCGCAAGGTTTTGTAATTGACATGTCCTAAGCGAATATGCCATAAATCATTTGACTCCAATAAATATGAAGAAGCCAAAATTTTATTAATACCGTCAACAATCATTACATTGAGTTTAAAAAGGCCTTTTGTGAGGTAGCTCTCCTTTCCAACATACATTTCATTCTTGCTTACAACAACTTTTTCAGATATAAATATACATTGGAATCCATTCTTAACAAATAAAGAAGTTGAAACTAAATTTTTCCTAATAGTAGGAACATGAAGAACGTTGTTGAACGTTAACACCTTACTGGAAGTCATCTTCCAGAATATCTTCTCATAACCCTCAATCTTGGCTGTTGCAGTATTTCCCATGGAAAACACCCCTTCGGGACCAGCAGTAGAGTAAGTCGCAAATGTTTCTTTGACAGCACAAACATGTCGAGTGGCTCCAGAGTCAATCCACCACTCATTCGGATTTCCAACTAAGTTGCATTCCAAAAGCATTGCAGACAAATCATCAATGTTATTATTTTTCTCCACTATGTTGGCATGTCTATTTTTCTTATCCTTTTTCGGGAGACAACAATCAAGGGCTTTGTGACCAGCTTTTCCACAATTGTAGCAGTTGCTCTTGAATTTCTTCTTGTTGCTCCTTAGTCTGTCCAGAAGACCTCTTTCTCTTCTTACTTTTTGGAGCAGTTTCCTCAACGATATTAACTCCCATAATCGTTGAATTTTCACGAGACTTCTTCTCGGCTGTTTTGTTATCTTCCTCAAGCTTGAGACGAATCACAAGATCTTCCAACTTCATTTCTTTGCGCTTGTGCTTTAGAAAGTTTTGGAAATCTCTCCACCAACGAGGTAACTTTTCAAAAATTGTAGCCACTTGAAATGCTTCATTCACTACTATACCTTCAGCAATAAGGTTGTGAAAAATAAGTCGAAGCTCTTGAACTTGGGTTCTAACAGTTTTGCTGTCTATCATTTTATAGTCCAGAAACTTGGCAATCACAAATTTTTTCAACCACGCATCTTCAATCTTGTATTTCTTCTCAAGTGCATCCCATAACTCTTTCTAAGTATTCATAGCACTATAAACATTGTACAAGTCATCCTCCAAAGCACTTAGGATGTAGCCTTTGCAAACAAAGTCTGTTTGTTTCCACGCCTCAACAATCATAAACTTCTCATTTTCTGGCATGTCGGCGGCAGGCACTGGAGGGTCTTCACTAGTGAACTTCTGCATAGCAAGTGTGGTAAGCCAAAAGAACACCCTTTGTTGTCATCCTTTGAAGTTGGCTCCAAAATATTTCCCCGACTTTTCAGCCAGTGATACAACAGTTCGGCTTGACAAGGCTATCGTCGTTGTCACAACAGTCGCAGAAGAATTTTCATTATCAATTGTCATTTCTCACTGTCCACAGTAGAAGAGTTCAACTAATGATAGAAAAAAGAACAGTAAACAGTACTGTAATTAATGATCAATAGTACGTTTAATAAACAAAAACCGAAGTTTTGTATATACTGTTTCACAATAAAACGATGAATTTTTTATGTTCTTCAAATCGTTTCTGAATTTTTCTATTTCTAATAATCCCGAAATTCATATTAATACAGTAATTGAATCAGATAATGCTTAATTCTTTAAAAGCATCTATCTGTATAAAACTGAGTGTGAGTCATTAAGTAAAAGACCTAAACGACCACGGGAAGAACCAAAGGAAATTACTCCAAGTGAAGAGGATCCAAGGTATAGCAAACGTCAAAGAATATCTACTTCCTTTGGACTATATTTTGTGACATTCTTGCTTGAAAATGAGCCTCAAACTTTTAAAGCAGCTATGTCATCTTCTGATTCAAAATCTTGGAAATAGGCAGTCATAATGAGATTTAATCAATTTTGGATAACCATACATGGGTATTGGTTGATCTTCCTCCAGGAAATAAGCCTTTAGGTTCGAAATGGATCTTTAAACGGAAAATGAAAGCTGATGGCACTATTGACAAATTTAAGGCAAGACTTGCTGTCAAAGGTTATAGACAAAAGGAAGGCCTTGATTACTTTGACACTTACTCGCCAGTAACGAGGTAACATCTATTTGGGTGTTAGTGGCACCGGCGGCCGTGTATGGTCTTGAAATCAATCAAATAGATGTTAAAACAGCTTTCTTAAATGGAGAATTGGAGGAAAAGATTTACATGGAACAACCTGGGGTTTTTGTGGTTACAGGTAATGAAAAGCATGTGTGCAAACTTTTTAAGTCGCTTTATATACTTAAACAAGCACCCAAACAATGGCAGGCCAAATTTGACCAAACAATGTTGGCAAATGGGTTTAAAATCAACGAGTGTGAGATATGTGTTTACATTGGTCATGAAGTCATTATTTTTTATATTTTGATGACATGTTGATAATGAACAAAGATATGGCAGACATAAATGCTACTAAGCGCATGCTGGCTAGCAAACTCGACATGAAAGACTTCAGAGTTGCTGATGTGATCTTAGGAATCATAATTCACAAGATTCCACAAGGTCTAGCATCATCACAGTCTCACTACACCGAAAAAGTACTTGACAAGTTCAAGTATTTGGATTTCAAGATCTCCAAGACTCCAATTAACGTGAGTTATGCACTTCAAAAGAATGAAGATGAAAGTGACTCACAACTGGACTATGCAAGAGTATTGGGAAGTTTGATGTATATCATGAATTGTACACGGCCAGATATAGCATGTGCTATTATCAAACTAAGTCGCTTTACAAGTAATCCCAATCAAATACAATGGATGGTAATGAAATTGGCATATCTGAAACATACCCAAGACTATGCTCTGCATTATAACAAATATCCCGTGATTGAGGGATATAATGATGAATATAGGATCACCGGATCATCTGAAGTTAAATCTACGAGTGGATATGTTTTCACAATTGGGGGTGGAGCAGTATCTTTGAAATCATCCAAACAAAAAGCGCATCACCCGCTCTACAATGGAATCTGAATTCATAGCTTTAGAGCAGGCTGGTGAAGAAGCTGAATGGCTCCGTTCTTGGAAGATATTCCATTTTGGCCCAAACCTTTTGCACTTATATGTATACATTGTGATAGAAAAGCGGAAATGGGCAGGGCAAGGAGCGTTATGTATAACAGAAAATCTCATCACATACGACGGAGACACAATACTGTTAGGCAACTACTCTCTAGTGGTGTTATCACAATTGACTACATAAAGTAAAGAGATAACGTGTCGGATCCACTTACAAAAGGCCTATCTAGAGAGGCAGTTAAAGATCCTCGAAGGGAATGGGATTAAGGCCTAGAACAAGTCATCATGGCGGTAACTTTACCTAGCAGACTGGAGATCCCAAGAGCTAGGTTCAAAGAGATCAAACAAAGTTATGACTGATGGTTCAACATTGTTAAATAACTCAGTTAAATAACTCAACCCATTCTCGTCATGAAGACAATGTTCAGAAATCAGGGTAAACCATTGAGGCTTTTTGATGAGTCAATAAAGCTTAAATCTTTTTAATGATTTGCTAAGTCTGATAGGAAATGACCAGATAGTGTTTCTATAGGATTACACATTTAGAAATCACCTATGTGAGTGTGAAGTGTAAGCCGCTTCAAGGAGAATGAAAGTAAAGGCCCATTCTCTAAGCACTCATGAAGCCAGGCGGTGTTCATGGGTGAAACGAACACAACCATGAGAACAATAGATGGTTAAGGATTGATTGTGTGATTTATAATTGTCTAGGTATATAACAAAGCTCGACAGTTCAAAGATATCAAATCTACCGATTGACCGCGTATATCCGATAAAAGTTCACTACGGAAAGTTCAAAGGGAAACCAAATGCAATTATCCTTGCATGTAAATCACACACTTGTTCATGCATTCCTTTGTCTTATAGCCATTCCCCATTTATGTAGGGAATTGTTGGGATTAAAAGATTGTGAATAGGAAATGGAGGGAAGAAAATGAAGGGAAAGTGAGCTCCTTTTTGTTTTGGAAAGAACAAGTGCCCCTCATTAGTGGTGGAAAGAAAAGTAAATGTGCTTTCATTGAGAAAGCACTTCCCTTGGTGTTAAATGGATTGAAAATATATTAAGACCTACACCGTCGTCGTCGCTTGCTCGGCTTGGCTTCGACTTCGGATTCGGATTCGGATTTGGTCAAAGATCAATTGATTGATTAATATTTTCGGACAAAATTTCTTTTAATTGTTTAATTAATTAATCTAATTAATTAACGAAAAGTCAACCCGGAATAACCCAGGACCCGCGACGCGACCAGGTTCCTTTTCTTTTCCGGATTATTTTAAATTAATTTTTCAGAATATTTAAATGGAATCATTTATGAAAGGTTGCAAACGGAATATTATAAATTAATTTTCTTTACAAATTTTTTTGATCTTCTTCTTCTTGGGAGATAAGGGAAATGCAGCTACAAGAGGCTTCAAGAATTTAGCGTTTGTTTAATATTTTCATTGTTTCCTTCCTCTCTAACTGTTTATACTTTGTATTTCATTCTAGTTTATCATTTAGATAGGATATAACTGACAAAAATGTAGTTTCATGTTAAACGTTAAATTGATGGATTATATGCCAGCATATGCTCGACAAATGGGACTTCGAGATGGGTTAGGGAAATGGGCAGTTGGACTTGGACTTGGGTTGGGAAATGTTGGGCTGGGCTTACTAAAATATCTCGACATTTTTGTTTACTAAATATCGAAAGTTCAATACCGAAAATCATACTGAATTACCAAACTTTTGAAATATTTATACCGAATTAATACCGAAGAACTGATACCGAAACACTGAAAAAATTCTATCCGGTTAGGTTTTTTGATTTTTCAGATTTTATGCTCACCCCTACCAGCAGTCCAAGACGTCTGGCAGAATGCTTGGCCTCCTACGCTGGAAGTGAGATCCGAAGGGTGAGTTTAGGGGGTTAACTTCTAGTAGTAAATAATAGGCATTAGGCATTCTGAGCTGAAAGGAGGCAAGCAAATGAAGGGAGGCATTATAGGCCGACTACACCTAGATCATACTTGAATTGTTGTACATATCTGATATTGATCTCTATCCCCTTGTATCTAGGTTTATCTCTGTTGGTATAACCAATTCTCCTACCATAGGTAAAACTCTATTTATATAAACTCAACACGAGTAATTCATACTAATGATTCTTCTCTAATTCTATGACTCTCTTTAGTTAGATCCATAATGGCTTTTATATCATTCCGTAGACTCCTTCTCGGTGATTGATCATTAAACCTGTTCATAAAATTAACACATATTTGCTCCCCTGTATCTCTATGCAGTACTTCATAAGGCCCATATCCTTCCCCCCTGAGTATTGTCCCAAATTTGTAATAAATAACCATCCATTACAAAGATTAAGAGAGGCTTGCTGAACTTTCCCCTCTTAAATCTTGTTTCTAAGAATCCAAACAAGCTAGCTTTGATATTGTGCATAAACATATTGATTTCTCTCTATTTATTTGGTCTATTTAGGCCCCTGGCATTTCCGAATCCTATCGTATCCATGGGGAGGGGGTTGCCCCTTCCTCTCTCAATTTAGGCCCTGTTATAGCTAGCTCCTCTTGAGGATTAGAAGAGCTGGCTTTGTTACCCTATTACCTTCCTTTCTCATTGCCCTTTGATTCATGAAAGGCTTCAATCTGTTACCAGTTTTGATAAGTGCCTCTTTGAATGCCATTCCAGTCATCACATTGTCCATGTTTCGTGTTCCAATGCTATCGTAAGGTTTCTTTCCATTGCTGTTGATCTTCATCCTATTTTTCCTTTGCACCCCGTTTTTCCTTGTCAACACCTTTTTTTATCCCTTTTTTCCCCTTCCTCTTGGATTACCTTTGCGGCTGGGTAATCTCCTTGTCACGATCCAAAATTTAACTAGTCGTGATGGCACCTAACCTAACCCGCGAGGTAAACCAAATAACAGTAAACACAAGTTAATAATAAAATTATGAGTCAAAAGTGAAATAACTTAATCTTTATACAACTCCCCAAGGACTGGTAGTACAAGTCATGAGCCATTAAGACTTAGATTTGCAAACTGAAATGAAAAATTATACAACTTTTGTTTGAAATGTACATGAACAGAATCTCAAATCTAAAATTACCAAGAACTAGTGGTAGCGAAAATTGGAACACGGGTACATCTTCAATGCCAGCTCCCGCCATTCACAGCAATATCAACTCCAAGATCTGCATGCAAGGTGCAGAAGTGTAATATGAGTACAACCGACTCCATGTACTCAATAAGTATCCTAACTAACCTCGGTGATGTCAACAAGTATAGAGCAGATATATGATCAAATCAAGAAATCTCAAGTAAAAACACTCTGATTCTCACAATTATTATTTTTAAAGTGTTCTACTTAGTCAACGATCTAGCATATAAAGAAGATATGCAAGTAAATAAGGGAAACAATCAAGAAAATTGTAAGTAAAGATGAAATGCAATAACCAAATATCAGTCTGTTGCGGCGCGCAATCTGTTCCAATAACAATAAGCCAATAAGGCCATCTGTTACACGTGCAACCCGATCCAAATATAGTAACCATCTTTCCCAGAGCTCACATCAACTAGAAACCTGTCAGTTTCTCACAATCCGCGTGTACACCATCAAGAGAGAAACATGAGAGGGTGACCCTAGGGTGATGGATCCTTATCCACACGCAAGCACGGCAATTCAACGTGCTACCAGCCCGGCGTGGTCACAGGCTCAATATTAATCTGCGCGGCATGGTAACAAGCTCAATATGATAGATCAGCCCCACATGGTCACATGCTATATCACAATCTGCCCGGCGTGGTCATATGCATAACGACACTATCCGCCTGGCGTGGTCACATGCATAAGAACACAATTAGTCCGGCATGGTCACAGGCATAACAACACTATATGTCCGGCGTGGTCACATGCATAATAACATAATTCGCCCGGCGTGGTCACAGAAATAACAATGCAATCCACCCGGCGTGGTCATAGGCATCCAGTCCAAATCATATCACACAGAAGCAAGTATATAAGAACATATGTATATGATGAATAAATATCATATTTCATGCTCTTATACTGGTGTAATAACATGCTAAAGTGTAAGCATGTGCAAAGTGTGCTATCATAGCTCAAATCGGCAATTACATCACAAAAATATCATTTACCAAGTTTATTCAGGGAATTAACCTCGTCGTAACCTCAAACATGGCTCGAATAATTCACAAAAATGTTACAAATATCAGAAACATTATAACTTAAAGCTTATCAATCTATTCTAGGCATATCATAGCCTAAGCACTACCGCGAGCATGGATAAATACCCCGATGCTCACACATAGGCTCAAACTCCCAGACATATGTGCACCCATAGCACATAGCTATCACACATAAATCAGGCAATTAGTGTCTCAACACGGTTTAGATAAGAAACTTACCTCAGGAAAGCCAAATCAACTATCGAGCGAGCCAAACAATGCTCTATAAGCTCCATCCCGCACAAATCAACCTCCGAACGGCTCGAATCTAGCCAAAAGCAACTCTAAAACATCAATTAAAGCCCAATGAAACAAACCCAATTGAAAAAGGTTGAATCTTTAATCAAATACTCAAAGCTAACAAAAATGTCAAACCCAAGCCAGCACTTCGGAACCTGACAAAACATATAAATTCCGACAACCCATTCAATTACGAGTCAAACCATACTAATTTCACTCAAATCCGACCCCAAATCGATATTTAAAACTCAAAAATTCACTTTAAGAAGTTTAGACCCCCC
>MCJB01027950.1:474288-497103 GCA_002018475.1 Nicotiana obtusifolia
CCCCCCCCCCCCCAATTTCTCTTTCAAAATCACTAATCAAATGCTAAATTCATAGATGGGATCACGGAATATAATCAAACCGAGTAGAAAACACTTAGCCCAATCAATGTAGTGAAAATCGTCCCCAAACTCGCCCAAATACGAGCTCCCCAACTCAAAATTTGATAAAATAACTCAAAGGTCCAAAATAGAGTATTTATACTACCGCAATCGTGAAGCAAAATCTGCTCAGCTTCAAAAATCTTTACGCAAGCACGACATAAGCCCACAAACGCGATGACCAACAAGTCACCAATCATCACGAACGCGTCCTCCCCCTCGCGAACGTGTTACACAAACTCGCGCCTGCCACATCCTTCTGCTCGAACACGTAAACCTCCCCGCGAATGCGATGCTCAAATATCTACGTGAACTACCTTATACGCGAATGCGATATTCCCGTAATGAATGCAAAGATCAACCAGGGCGCTGACAATTTACACATCACGATCGCATTTGCTCTCCCGCGATCGCGTAACACAATTGAAACACCAAAAAACCAACATGCCCAACATCGTCCAAAATCCGTCCGAAACTCACGAGAGCCCTCGGGACCTCGCCCGAACAAGCCAACAAGTCCCAAAACATAACACGGGCCAACTCGAGGCCTCAAATTACACATAACAATATCAAAACCACGAATCACACCTCAAATCAAACTTAACGAACTTTTGAACGTTTAACTTCCAAAGCATTACCGAATCATATCAAATCAACTCGGCATGACCTCAAATTTTGCACACAAGTTCCAAATGACATAACGAACCTATTCCAACTCATGGCACTACAATTCGAACCCGATATCATCAAAGTCAACTCTCGGTTAAACTTATGAACATTCCAAACTTTTAAATTTCCAACTTTCACCAAATAGTGCCTAAACCTTCTAAAAAAACCAATTGCAAACCCGGCCATACTTCCAAGTCCAAAATGACCTTCGGGACCTAACAGAACCATCAAAACTCTAATCCGGGGCCAAATAAACAAAATTCAAACTTGGTTAACTCTTCCAACTTAAAGCTTCCTATTTGAGAATCATTCTTCCAAATCAATCCTAAATCATATGAAAACCAAAACAGACGATTCACACTATTCATAATACATCATATGAAGCTACTCGAGACTTCAAACAGCTGAACAAAATGCAAATGCTCAAAACGACCGGTCGGGTCGTTACATTCTCCCTCACTTAAACATATGTCCGTCCTCGAACGTGCTAGGAGCTGTTCCAAAGCCATCAAATCACTGTGTAAACTCATCATGCACATAACCGTGGGTGATCCCATGTCACCACAGTCCATATAAGCCTGAAAATACAACCTAACTGAAGACCATTTTCTCAACCTTAGCCCATAAACCTTGGAATCAAATCTCCGACTTCCAAAATCTATTACAAGACCCAATTCTCACATCTATTCAAAAACAAACCTGGTACCGGTAACAAATCTCGTATCAACTAAAATTTTGTTCAAGACCTTCGTACACTAAAAATGGTGAATGAAACACGCAGAAACTCATAACCAATCATCAGATTAACAAGTCATGGAGCTCACTCTCGTCTGACAATAGCCATAGCCAAATTCTAAATCGATCAGTGATATACTCCTTCCAAATATACTGTAATCAAATCCGATAGCACCCATTGCAGGTCCAATGACCTCTTCCCATCAATTACAGCTGCTCTATTGACATGCTACACTAGTACAACCTAAAGCCACAAACCGTGCAATCCGTGCACCAATAAGCAACAACCCAAATGCACCCAAAAATGAAAAATGATTCAAATGAGAGAACAATTCCGTAAGCTCAACAGATACCACCACAAGCACAATGTTATGAGCCCATTACTCATAATATAACCAAGACACACGAATCTAACACGAAAGACTATATCCCAACATAACTTCGCTGCAATGCGTGACCCCATACAAACACCGGTCCACATGAAATACCTCGAGTCTTAATGCTCAAAATCAACTATCACACACAATTTGACATCATGTACGCAAAGTGCATGAACCATGGAGAAACGAATAGCACAATATACCACAACTCGGAAAGGTCATAACCAAGGTGCAATCAACCATTCAACACCCTAAGAGCCATCTCTCTCGAATTCCGCTAAGGCCCAAATAGAACCGCATCATGTGTGCAAATAGTCAACAGTCGCACAACCCATCATAGCATAGAAGAGTAACACATAGAACATATCAAAACATGAACAAGCTCAACTCTAACCGAATGACACACCTCTCTATAGTAATAGTGCAGAGTCAATAAATTCGACTTGGTCACATCCTTATTAGGCCTAATAATGGGCCCCCAAATCAACTCCGAAACTTCTCAAATAGATAAATAACCCTCCAAAAGTCGACAATAACCTAACCATAATACGTACTTCCAGCTGGTTGACTTTGGCCATATATTCACAGTCCGCGACCAAGAAATAATTTGCCTCTGAGACTCCCAGTCTCCAAATCACGAGAATAAAAAAATCTCCACATCCTATCTCGAATCATTCACTCAAATGACTGACACAACTCTCATGCACAATCATCTTACGAGAATTAGTTCCATTATCCGTCCATGCCACATAGCAAATCTGAACACCAGCAGTTGATCAACCATGCGATTACCGTAATACTAGTAAAGCATCCACAAGTCAAAACACAATGCGTTTTTCTGAATCGTATACTCTCCTTAGGTAATACCAAATAGTACTAGCATTTATCTAACATTTGAGACCGTCTATGCTATCTAAATTCATGACCTTCCTTTCAAAACTGAACCGCAACCTTGTACATGCAAACCTCAATCCCACATGACACACCGCATCCACTAGGCCATTATATGGAAACATGAGAACCCCATTATCAACTCTGAGTCACAAGAAGAATATATACTCAATTAGCTAGAAACCTTCCACTTGATCCCATTCAGGAGAAAATCACAATACCCAACAAACTCCCTATACATGTAGAAAATATCCATCTCAAGTCGTGGCAGAAATCATCGAGAAGACTTCGAAACCCATTTGCACATAATTCAGCCATCAGAACTGGATTCCTCTAACTCAACCAAGTCACACAGGTCGCCAAACCCAAGTGTATTGCCACAAAGTACCTGTAAAGACTCACCACATCTTAAGAACTAAAAGAACTGATCATATCCATTACCATAGTAATCCAACCCACCACCAAGCTTCCTTATTTCTCCGAGTTCCTTCCAAATTTCCTTCAAGATTAACATTTCTTTTGCTAGAACACCACGATCCTTACCCAAAGCTCACCACGATCCTTAACCAAAGCTCACTACAGGAGATCCTAGCATGAAACCACGTTATCTTAAAGCCCATACGCCACTGTATTCCCTCTTAGGTACCCCAAAAATTACCACAATCGAGACACCTACTCTTAAGAGGCCTTCTGTATATTTGAAGTTGTTTCCTTAACCTTTTTAATACTAAAACGTAGAACCTCTAAGGATACAAAAATACTGGCAGTCCCAACACCATCCAATGCAATCTCAAATGCACCTCCCAAATGAGCCAAACGACGTGTGCCCCATTAGCACACCAACACCAAAGAAGTCATATCGCCTTAATGCAACCGGTGACTCCCTTTTCTTAGAACATTACATCCAACACGAATAACAAACCCAAATTATTCAAAGATTTCTATATTTCCATAAAGCGTAATACATCATGCATCCAGAAATTTTTCTTGTTTAACTCATCCTCAAACTCCACCTCTTCAAGTCATAAGCGATCACAAGTATGCCTCAGACCAAAACTAATATAACACATAACCATGCAACCCAATTGTCGATAGCAGACTCCCCCGCATGGCTAGAAGCCATAGAACAAAATATCTAATAACCATACTTTCTTGCTTCACAAATGCCACGATCTCGCACCAAAAATTCAGCTAAATCCTTCATGAATTCATAAATCACTAATTCATATAATACCTCCACTCATTGAATAAACTCACATTTATCCTCATGACAATCAAGCCAACACTCAAATTGCAAAACTCATAGCCCACTGGTAAAAAGAAACTCCCCACATAATCATCATAAGAACCACACACCCTCAGAAAATCTCGTAGGAGATAACCCTCCTGCTTAGCTTCAAACCGACATCTCTCTATGCCCTTCATGCGCACAACTACCACGCAATCACTTAATCTTCCCGATTTTAAAATCATCAACAAGACATGGAAATCTACTTGGTTCCACAAATGAACAACATGAAAGATCCCTCAAACACTTCTAACTCAAGATTGTATAAAACATCAAGAGAGAAATCAAGAACCAAATAGTCCTTTTTGCATTCTAAGCAACCCTTCTCGTCTCATCAAAGCCATCTGAACACATCTCGTGTCACATCACACTCATCACATAACAGTCCAACCGCTCGTTGAGCCATCAGTCCCACTCCTAGGGACACTACCGGACATATAAGTCCAAAAGCACATACTCACACAAATCACCAAGCCCAACCTGCGGTCAAAACCCAACCTCAAGTCCTCCAGACTAGCCCATCAGCAAAAATTTAGAAAACACCTCTCGCACCTCATCCATGGAATCACGAGCCGTCGATGCTCAACTGATACCGAGAGCTCACATAAACACACGAGTGAGTGTTTGAAATTCAAAGAGATACGCTTCAAGATGAATCAATGCCGCACAATAATGGAAGATGGAAAGTTTATCCTAAATGCCCCGTAGCCTCTTGAAGATAGATATGGACGTCATCATACCGATCCGCAAGATTTTACTAGACATTTGCTCATGACTCGTGGAACCTATGAAGCTAGAGCTCTGATACCAACTTGTCGCAACCCAAAATCTAACTAGTCGTGAAGGCACTTAATCCAATCGGGTAGGTAAGCCAAATAACAGTAAACAGAAGTTAAAATAAAACTAAGAGTCGGAAGTGAAATAACTAAATCTTTATACAACCCCCCAAGGACTGGAGGTACAAGTCATGAGCCACTAAGACTTAGATTTATAAAATGAGTAAATGATGCAACATTTGTTTAAAATGTACATGAACACAATGACAAATCTATAACTACCAAGAAATAGTGGTAGCGAAATTGGAATGGGGGTACATCTTCAATGCTAGCTCCCGCCATTCATAGCAACATCAACTCCAAGATCTACACGCAAGGTGCAGAAGTGTAGTATGAGTACAACCCACCCATGTACTCAATAAGTATCCAAACTAACCTCAGCGAGGTAAAAGAAGCAAGAACTATAAATGATACTCACCAATACATGTACATCTCATAATTTCAACAAGTATAGAACATATATATGACCAAATCAGGAAATCTGAGGTAAGACCACTCTGATGCTCACTTTTCTTTGTTTTTAAAGTGTTCTACTCAGTCAACAATCTAGCATATAAAGAAGATACGCGAGTAACTCAAGGAAACATTTAAGGAAATTGCAAGTAAAGATGAAATGCACTAACCAAACATTAGTCTGTTATGGCGCGCAACCAGATCCATTAATAATAAGCCAATAAATCATGTTTTAGCTTGCAACCCGATCCAAATATTGTAACCAGCTCTCCCAGAGCTCACATCAATCAGAAACCCGTCGGTTTCTCATAATCCACGTGTACACCATCAAGAGAGAAACATGAGAGGGTGACCCTAGGGGGATGGATATTTATCCACACGCAAGCACCAATTCAACATGCTATCAGTCCGGCATTGTCCCAAGCTCAATATCATAATTCGCTTGGCATGGTGACGAGCTCATGTGATGGATCCATCTAGTGTTTACACAGGCTATATCACAATTCGCCTGGCGTGGTCACATATATAACAACACTATCCACCCAGCATGGTCACATGCATAACAACACAATCCGCCCCATGTGGTCATATGCATAACAATACTACTCGTCCGGAGTGGACACGAGCATAACAACATAATTCGCCAGACGTGGTCACAGGCATAACAACACTATCCGCCCGCATGGTCAAAGGTATAACAACACATCCGCCTGGCATGGTCACAGGAATAACAACACAATATGCCTGGTGTGGTCACAGGCATCCAGTCCAAACACAGAAGAAAGTATACAAGAACACATGTATATGATGAATAAATATCATATTTCATGCTCCTGGACTGGTATAATAACATGCTAGGCATGTGCAAAGTGTGCCATCATAGCTCAAGTCGGCAATTACATCACAGAAATAACAATTACTAAGTTTATTCAGGGAATTAGCCTCTTCATAACCTCAAACATGGATAAAATAGTTCAACAAAATTATACAAATATGAGAAATATTATAACTTAAAGCTTATCACTCAATTCTAGGCATATCATAGCCTAAGCACTACCCCGAGCATGGATAAATACTCCAGTTGTAACGACCCGACCGGTCATTTTGGTTTCTAGGTCAATGCTCCCCTAATTAAGACTTCCCTGTATGTGCTTTTACTATTTTATGACTTGCGGGGATGGTTGATTTGGGTTTGGAAAGGTTCGGGTCGAAATCGGAACACTTAGTTTCTTAATAGTGGCCTAAGATGGCTAAGTTTGACTTGAGTCAACATTTTGAGTAAACGACCTCAGAACCGGGATTTGATGGTTTTATTAGGTTTATATGATAATTTTGGACTTGGGCGTGTGTTCGGATCAGGTTTCAGGTGATCGGGGAGAGTTTCAGCGCTTAATGTCAAAAGTTGGTTTATTAAAGGTTTTCTAGTTCTTTAAATTTGGTTTGGAGTAGACTTTCGTATTATCGAGGTCTGTTTCGGGATTCGAAATCTAGAATAGTTATGTATGGTGATTTATGACCTGTACGCAAAATTTGATGTCATTCCGAGTAGTCTAATTATGATTCGGCGCGTTCGGAGCTAGTTTACAAGTTTGAAGTTCATAAGTTGATTCAATTTGGTTTTAGGGGTTCGAGCAGGTCTGTATTATGGTTATTAATTGTTGATGCATTTGGATGGGGTCCCAAGGGGCTCGGGTGCGTTTCGGACCGCCCGGAGCTAAGTCCAAAACTACTAGTGTGTTGGTTCTGGTTTCCTTCTTCGCGAATGCAGAAGGACCCTCACGTTTGCGATGAAGGATTTGGGGACTGGGTGGTTTTACTCTTCGTGTTCGTGAAGAAAGGGACGCGTTCACAGAGGCTTGGAACCGGTGGCCTTAGCGTTCACGCTAGCCTAGACGCGTTCGCGTAGAAGACCTGGGCCTGGGCTTGGGCAACTCAATTGCCTTTCGCGTTTATGAGTGGAGGCCCGCGTTCACGATGAGAGGGAAGATCAGTGCATCACGTTTGCATGATTCTTCTCGCGATCGCAAAGATGATTTTTTCTGGGCTTGGGAGTTTTGCCTTAGCGGTCGCGAGGCTTCTTCCGCGATTGCGAAGAAGGCTCATCTGGGTAGTGACTTTAATAAAATTGGGACTTAGGCTATTTTCTCTCATTTTCATTTCCCTTGGCCAACTTTGGAGCTTTTTGGAGAGGTTTTTTCACCTAGCTATTGAAGATAAGTGATTTCTATACAACGTAAATTAAATACATAGATTACGGGTAGATTTTAAAATGCAGAAATGTGAAAATTTTAGGAGTTATTGAAAAACCTAGGTTTTGATAAAAATGAGATTAAACCACGAAAATGATTATGGAATTGGGTAAAAATTGTATATTTGTGTCCGTGAGGTTGTGAGTAATAAGTATGTACAAAAATTTTCGGAATCCGCGCACGTGGGCCTTGTGGTGAATTTTAGGAACCTTCCAAATTGGGTTGGGTAATTACTCTGATAGTTAAATTATGAACTTTTTAGCAATTATTGATAAGTTTGTACAACATTTGGCTAGTTTCAGATTATTCAGCACCTAGTTGAGGCTTTTAGTGTAGTTTATGGACCGGAAAGTGGACTTGAAAACGAGATAAGTCTCTTGCCTAACTTTGAAAAAGAAAATTAACCCCATATGTTTTTAAATTGTTATTTTCTACTAATTATGAGTGCTACGTACACACGAAGTGTCGAGAGTCCGTGCGTAGCTAAAATCATGTTGTGTCCAGGTAGGAATAGGCCTTTATTATGCAATTACTTGCATTATATGAACTCCACTTGCTAGTTTAATTATTCGTATTAATAAGTAAAATTTGGTTAAAGATTATGTTAAATCGAGCTTCACTACTTAGAGATTTGGCGGAATATTTAATTATTGGTGGAAATCTATATTCTTTTATGGGCTTATCTTGGAGTTGTAAACACATAATTCGTAGTCCGTAGAGTTTCCCTATTCCTGTGGATCGGGCGGAACGCCTCGGCAATATTTATTTATATTATGGGATACATCCATGGATCGGACTGTACGACCACGGTAGTGTATGTACACGATACTTATGGATCGGGCCGTACGACCTCGGCATAACTCGTGCGTGTTGTCGCTAGGAGTCCGATTATAGTTGATATATCCTTCATGACTTAAGAATTTGCAAATACGTGTTGGCCTTCACTTGTTGAGATTAGTATGTGATATTTGGAGACTTTTAATTTTTTATTTTGTTAAAGAATCACTTAAATTATTGCCTCTTATTCCATTGTTGTTGTATTTCATGCCTATTTATAATTCTTGTACATTATGTATATTGACCACTAGAGTGTCGTTGCCGACACCTCGTCACTACTTGTTCGAGGTTAGAGTAGATACTTATTGGAAACACGTTGTTTATGTACTCACGCTACACTTCTGCACATATTGTGCAGGTTCTAAGACAGGTACATTTGGAGTTCGTTTAGGCACGCATCCGTATTACCCGGAGGCCTGGTGGTGAGCTGCTTCTCATGCTCTGTTCTGACACTTGGAGCCTTCTTTTGTTATGTTTATCATTTATGTCTATTATGTTTCAGATAGTAGTTTTAGGGAGTTTTGTATATTATAATTGATGCTCGTGCACTTGTGACACTAAATTCTAGTCGACACTCATGGTTTTGATTATTTATTTCACTATAATACATTTACGTTTAGTTTATGTTTTACATAGCTACACTCACTTACTATTTGTTTCTTATTAAATAAAAAAATTAAACACTTTAAAAATATTAAAACGAGCAATTAAATAGTATTTCAGCGTTGGCTTGCCTAACAGTGACGTTGGGTGCCATCACGGTCTATATAGAAATTTGGGTCGTGACACCACTGCTCTCACATGGGCTCAAACCCCACATATATGCGCACCCATAGCACGTGGCTATCACAAATAGTTCAGGCAACTAGTGCCTAAACCAAGTTTAGATAAGATAGTTACCTCTGGCAAGCCAAATCAACTACCAAGCGAGCCAAACAATACTCTATTGGACCCATCCCACACAAATTGACCTATGAACGGCTTGAAACTAGCCAAAAACAACTCAAAAATATCAAATAATGCCCAATAAAACAAACTCAATAAATAAAGGTCGAATGTTTAATCAAATACTCAAAGTCAACCAAAAAGTTAAACTTGGGCTCGTACCTCGGAATTCGATAAAACTTATAAATTCTGACAACCCATTCAATTATGAGTCCAACCATACTAATTTCACTCAAATATGACTCCAAATCGATGTTCAAACCTCAAACATTCACTTTAGGAAAGTTTAGACAAAAACCCCCAATTTCTCTTTCAAAATCACCAATCAAATGCCAAAACACATATGGAATCACGGCATATAATCAAAACCGAGTAGAAAACACTTAACCGAATCCATGTGGTGAAAATCGCCTCCAAATTCATCCAAATCTGAGCTCCACAACTCAAAATATGATAAACTAACTCAAAGGTCCAAAATAGAGTACTTATATGCATTGTCCAGTGGTACTCTAGGCGATTGCGGTACTACCACCGCGATCGCGAAGGAAAAATTTTCCCAGCTTCAAAAATCATTACGCAAATGCGACATTAAGCTCGTGAACGCAACGACCAATAGGTCACCAATCATCGCTACTCGTGAACGCATTAGACAAACTCGCACCTGCCACATCCTTCTCCCCAAACGCGTAAACCTCCCCGGGAATGCGATGCACAAATCTCTCTGGCCAAATTCCTTATACGCGAACGCGTTATCCCAATTGGGAACACGTAGATCAACCAGCCCACTGACAATTTACACTTTGCGATCGCGTTTCCTCTCCCGCAATCGCGTAACACAGCTGAAACACCAGAAAATCATCATGCCCAATGCGAACCAAAATCAGTCCAAAACTCATCTAAGCCCCTCGAGACCCTACCGGAAGAGGCCATCAAGTCACAAATCATAACACGGGCCTACTCGAGGCCTCAAATCACATAACAATATCAAAACCACAAATCGCACCTTAAATCAACTCGGAATGGCCTATCATCAAAGTCAACTCTCGGTCAAACTTATGAACATTTCGAACCTTGAAATTTCCAACCTTCGCCAAATAGTGCCGAAACTTTCTAGAAATACCGAAATGCAAATCTGGCATACTCCAAAATCACCATCCCGACCTAACAGAACCATCAAAACTCTGATTCGGGGCCAATTATACAATAGTCAAAGTTGGTCAACTCTTCCAACTAATAGTTGAGAATCATTCTTCCAAATCGATCCCAAATCACATGAAAACCAAAATCGATGATTCATATAAGTCATAATACATCAGATGAAGCTACTCGAGACTTCAAACGGCTAAACCAAATGCAAATGCTGAAAACGACCTGTCGGGTCGTTACACTCCTTGCCGCTGCTCTGCTTGAGCTAGCTTCTTAGCTATTGCTTTTTTCTTTTATTTGCTTCCTACACTCCTTCAATTCATGTCTAAAATTCTTACACTTTTAACTTAGTACTGCTTTCCAGTCATATTAGTCTCTTAGATTACAGTAGTAGGATATGGCTGATTGATAAATACCTCCACCAGTATTATTGCATAATTGAATCTTTCTTCTTGTGTTTGTGGCCCTATCTGCCTTCAGGGGATTTCCTGTAACAATGCGAATTGTCGTTTCGGGAATTAACGTTCCATTCAACGACTTAAGGTCCCGAGCATCTTCGTAATGTGTATTATTACTTGCGCTTGTGGTGATTGGTTTTCAGATGATTCAGAATTAAATTAAAAGAACAATTCTTATTTTTGAAGCTTAAATGAAAAGAGTTGACCGGAGTTTGACCTTTGAGTAAACGACTCCATAATGGAATTTTTTTAATGATTTCAATAGCTTCGTATGGTGGTTTTGGACTTAGACATATGTCCGGATTTAGATTTGGAAGTCCGTAGGGCAATTCAGCGCATTTTGACGAAAATTGGAAAAGTTGGAGATTTGAAATATTTATAAGTTTGTCCAAAGGTTGACTGGATTGATATCGGGTTCAGATTTCGATTTCAGAAATTAGAACAACTCTATTATGTCAATTATGACTCGTGTGCAAAATTTAAAGTCATTCCAAATTGATTTGATACATTTCGGCACAAGATATAGAATTTGAAAAATTTTAAAATTCATAAGTGTGATTCCAGGTGAAATTTGTAATTTTGACGTTGGTTGATGTGATTTGAAACCCCGAGTAGATACGTGTTATATTAAGGGACTTATTGGGATATTCAGACGAGGTCCCGAGTGGCTCGTATGAGTTTCCGACGAAGTTCGGATCGTTTGGTGCCTTGTTGAAGCTGCTGGAATTTCTATTGCTGGTGCAATCGCTTCTACGGAAGCTTAAGAAACCTCGCAGAAGCGAGGCAGTGTCACACAGAAGTGGAGGTTGGCAGCTGGGCAGGATTGTTGCGCAGAAGCGACGGCAGTCTCGCACCTGCATTTGCCCAGAAACGGAGAGGGTTGGCGCAGGTGCAAGTGTTGGGCAGCTTGGTGAAACACGCAAGAGCGAGATTTGTCTTGCAAATGTGAGACCGCAGGTGCGACAAATCTGTTCGCAAGTGCGAAACTGGGTAAGGTAGATCCACCCTTTGGGTGCTTTGTAGACATGTAATTTTTTATCCTTCTCGAAATTTTATACCTTTTATTGCTTAGATGTTGGTTTTAGGTATAATATTGTTATTTTAATTATTTTTAACTTTTTACTTTATTTTATCTTAAAAATAGATTCTACAAAAATATTTTCCTCTATTGTAGCATTTTTATTCCATAGGGACCACACGATTTATTGGAATGGTTGGCTTTCTCCCCAAGACATTTTGGGGACAAATATCACCTTAGCATACAGAATAGGGAGGATGCAAAGTAGAATAGAGGGAGAGAGTTCTGGGTTTGAAGAAGGGCATGGATAAAGATTTTTGAGCAAAACTTGAGAAAAACTCCTAGAGTTCTTAGATACTTTTCTTCTTTTCAATTTCCCTTGTTGAATACCAAAAACGAAAAAAAATAGAAAAAAGAAAAGAAAAAAAAGTATATCTATTTTCGAATCTAAATCTCGTTTCCAACTCTGGATTCACATTTTTGTTATTGAGATGGATGTGATCTAAGTCGCTGTTCGAGGTTCCGCGTCGTGTTCGCGTCCCCGTTTGTATCTTTGGTCACTGTTCGGGTCTCCATTCAGAGGTTAATCGTTTGTTTTAGATTTTTTGTTCGATTTCTTGTGGTCGGCTTCGTCGTCACTTTTGCTTTGCTGTTGGTATCCGCTCGGAGTTCAGTATAAATTCGATCCGATATTTAAAGGAAAAATTGCTTCACACTAAAGGTCAATCTCTCTTCCCTTATTACTGTTTCAAATGAGCTTTAATTGAATCCCGTGAATATTTGTTTGCCATTATTTTCTGGTTCGAGCAAGGTGAATTAGCTTCCATAATCAGTGAGTTTGATTCCATATGCCATGTTGAATTAAAATGACATTAGCGGTTTGAAGCGATAAATGGGTCGTGGGGGTTTGTCTGATTTAAAGAGCAAAAATACATTTGAGCTTCCTAAGGTAAAATTTTCATGGCAGGGAAGTGAAAAATTATTACAATTTGAGCTTTGGATTATTTCTGTTAGTTCTTTATTTCGCTATACTAGTTTGATCGCTAGGGGCATGCTAGGCCGCCAACACTTGGGTAGGCAATATTAGGACGTTTTGGTTTAGTTCTTTGAGGTGAGAGGTTTTCTCATTTAGTTAATTATTTTATTAAAGGGGATGCTTCGTAGATTTTATAAATATTTTATCAGGGGAATGCCCCGAAGTAAATGTAAAAGGAGGCCGAGGCAACATTGAGGAAGCATAATATAGGATAATTTAGAACTTTGATATTCTTTTTTTTTAATTTGCTTTTATTTAGGTAGGAACGACCTCAAACCTCTTTTGTGTTTGTGTGTTTATCCTCAATTCGAGTATTTCAAAAGCCAACTAGATTATCTGTGGAGCCATGTTCTTCACGGGACTTGGGGAATGCCTAACACCTCTTAGAATCTTTGGTGCAAATCAATTTTTGAAGTCAAATATTTTTTTAAGGGAAATTTTCTTTTAAATAGTGACTTGGCACACATGTATTAAATGTCAAATGGTGGCTCTGAGAAAATTCCTTTTAAACAACACTTTTATCACTTTCATGATTGAAAACCTTTTGAGCTTAAAAATCACTTTTATTTATTTATTTATTTATTTTTAGTTAAATAAGAATTTTATTAATAGAAGCATAGTACAAAAGTGGAAGGGGACATAAAACTTACCTCCAATACAAAAGTATGTGTACACTTAGTCATCCAAGTGTGATAACTAAATATACCTAAAATGTGGTGAGGTGTTAGACAAATGGTAATGTGGCGATTTTCTATTTTAAAATGATAGACAATCGCATGTACAAAAACAGAATGGGGTTGTTCTAGGTCAGTTATACAAAAGATACATGTGTTCCTGCTTCTATTGTGTGATTTAGGGAAGTGGTCCCTTATATGTACATCTGATATCCAAAAAAGGACTTTTGAAATTCTCAAGAGAGTGACAAAAGGGTGCAAGCTAATTTCTATTTTGCTTGAATAAGAAAAGCCAAGTTGACGATGATTGTATATCAGTCTGCTGACTTCTCTTGTCTTAGTCTGATGATGTTCCGTGATTGTTTTCCAATTATGTAATGTCTGCTGGCTGGTACTACTATGATGCTGAGTGGAAATCTGTCTATGACATGAAGCTGCTGGTGAGTTGAGTCTAGTCTGTGCTTGTCCTTGCTTATGTACTGCTTTTTGTTGATTGAATGTTTTTTGAAAGTGAGTGCTGGGGGAGTCCATGATGATTGAAACGGATTGTTGCTGCTCTTGTCTGTGTGCTTCCTCTGTTGGGAATATGCTGGCTGAGTTGCTCTATCTTGAAAATACTGCTGCTGTGCCATACTGTTGTGTATATCCTTGTTCCTGTGATGAGTTGAGTGTAGTCTGTGCTTGTCCTTGCTTATGTACTGCTTTTTGCTGATTGAAAGTTTGTTGAAAGTGAGTGCTGGGGGAGTCCACGATGATTGAAATGAATTGTTCTGCTCTTGTATGTGTGCTTCCTCTGGTGGTAATATGTTGGCTGAGTTGCTCTGTCTTGAAACTACTGCTGTTGTGCTATACTGTTGTGTATATCCTTGTTCCTGTGCTGCTTCTGATGGGAGTCTGTTGGTGTTTCAGTTTCCTGTGAAAGCTGTTGGCTTTGTGGGTTGTTGATGTGTTGCTGAGTAAAGTCAGGTTTCCAGTATTGCAAAATGGCTGGGAATGTCTTAGATGATTGCTGTAGGTGCAACAGACTGGCACCAGGGGTGTTAATACCACACCTTGCACCTGCAACAATAATCTGGATGATTTCAAGCTGCTTACAATATTGTGAAAGGTGTTGGGTTTAGTGGTGAAGATGATATGTATGCGGCTGTTGTTTTGGAATCTTGTTTGCTCCTGATGACATAGCAGTTGTCTTTGATTTACATGGTGATTTGAGTGCTTTGTGGTCATGTGATCTGCAGGGTAATGCTTCTGTTGAAATTGTTGTAGTTGCTGCAGGGTCTGTGTTTGCCAGTCCATGTTGTTGTTTCTACTAGGTTGTGTGCTGATTGAGTGTCATTGCTCTATGTTAGCAGGGGATGTCCATCTTATTGTTCCAGTGTTTCTGCTATAATGTAGTAGTGTGCTTGCTGAGTTGAAGAGTTGTATTTTAGCATGGGGGTTCCATGATGATTGCGTTGATTGCAATGGCTTGAGCATTAGAAATGCTACTATCATACATTGCAATTGCAGCAATGATCTGGCTTCCTCCAAATTATCTACAAAGCTGAAAGCTTTGCTGAGATTGTGTTTATGTGTTTGCTGCATTTGCTTGGGATTGTTGGGATTCAGCCTACTATCCAAAGACACGATATACCACATTGCTTCTTTAGCAATAGTATAACCTTTCACATTGACTTCCCTGCTGATTGAATTCAAGGTGCTGGTGGTTAAGGAGTTGATCAGGTGTTGATAAAAGCTTCTATCATATCCTGCAAGTAACAACTCCATGTTAGATTGAGTCCACATATAATGATGCTTGTGGTGACAACCCAAGTGTAGCATTTAACTTGTAAATAGTGCATATGAATGTTTCTCATCATGGCCTCTCCTTGGCCTGGTGCTAAGTTTTTCTGGCTTGCCAACCACAGAAGCAAAGTAATGAGTAGTCTGTTTCCTCACAGTGAGCAGAATTTCATTGTAGCTTGATTCAAGAAAAAAGGGGTGGTATGTAAAAAAAAAAAAATGTGTGAAACAGCTTTAGCGACTCTGCTGGGCAGTTGTAGGTTCGAGTTGATATTTGATCTTGTTGGCTTTTTAGAATATTCGGTTGAGGTTTTTGTGTTCCTTATTTGCTTTGTTTGATTTGTATTTTGTTTATTTTGTTTTATTATTTGCTAGTTGTTTATGTGTTTACAATTTTTCTTTTTATGTGTTACTGCTTTATAACTTTCATCACTTGCATAACCCTAGGTCAATTCTTTCTGCAATAAGTCTCGTAGTACGTGTCGTATACACAAACTCTTTGTTGAGTCACCCTTATTTTAGGAGGGGGGACTATCAGACTTACAGAGTGGGTGGAAAGCTTGAGCTGCCACCATCGACCATATGCTTCCCCGAATTACCTTATCAGTGAATCCCAAACGTAGGTCAGCCTTTAGGTCAAGATTATGTGCATCATATCATTATGACATAGCAAGGCCCGGTCTTAGGTACCGTGTTCCTTTGTAGGAAGCCTGTCCAAACTCTGTCAAATGAGCCCGCTGGGCCAAGAAGACATTCAATCATCCTATGTGCCAAATGTTGCATCTTTGAGGGTAGAAACGTCATTTGGCGAACTGATGATTGGGAAAGAAGGGTGAAAAAAATGAAGTAATAGAGAAAATTGATGGCTTTATCACTTTTGATTTTCCTGCCCAGTTTTCTAAAAGGATTAAAAGAAAAAAAGATTTTACCCTTTCTTATCATTTTTCAAAAAAGAAAAATAATTTTTTTCTAACTCAATGGCATTTTTCCAAGCTTTCTCTTATATCTAACCCTCTTGAACTACGCATACCTGATTCTCGTCTTTTTGGGCAGGATACGTAGGCAACCCATCATAGGATTCGATCTTCCTAGTGAATCTCAAGTTCTTGGCTTCGGGGTCGTAGCCAAATCTTACATGTTTAGCCACATTTGGCCACATCGGTCATCTTTGCAAAATAGGAATATTATTTGCAGAAGTAGTTTGTTAACTCATGTCTTAGAGTCCTATGTCCACAACAAGGTGTCCTCTTAGTTTAAGGTCCATTCCTGATGAATTTGCATGTCTAGCCACTTCTGGCAACGTCGGTCATTCTTGAAAAATGGGGCCATTTTTGCAAAAGTGATTCAGTGGTCCACATATTAGATTCTTGAATCCGCCATTAGGTGTCTCCTTATTTTAGGATCTGTCCTTCCTGAATTGCATGTCTAGCCACTTTTGGCCACATCGGTCATTCTTGCAAAATGGGGATCATTTATGCAAAAGCTATTCGGTGACCCATGTCTTAGAATCTTGCGTCCACAACTAGGTGTATTTACTTTAAGGTCCGTCCTTGTTGCATTTGCATCTTAGCCGCGTTTGACAATATCAGTCATTTTTTGCAAAATGGGTCGTTTAATCAAAGTAATTTGAGGGCCATTATTATTGGGAGTTTGAGGCCATGTGAGCCTTAGTGAGATATTTCCTTGTCTTAGAGGACACATTTGTTGAGTTTTCACTTCTAGCCACCTTTTGGCAGCGTAGGCCATTTTGCAAATCAACATCACTCGTGTCTTGCATGTACCCAATAGGAGGTGTTATGGCTCACATAGTGTCTTGAGTCACTAAATCTTCTTATTCTTCTCATTCAGGTTTGGATCCACTTACTAGAGCTTGAGCATTACAGATGCCCTAGGACCATCCCAGCCATGGCCATTGCCTTCAGGAGTTGTTTGAGGAGACTTTTTATATTTTTGAGTCTGTTTTTATGTTTTTTTCTTGTCATGTCCAGTAGCATTGGGTCTTTTAGGTGGTGTCGGATTCTGTCGAGTCTTTTGTCATCGTACTTCCCATTTGTATTTGAAAACCAACAAAAATAGTTATAAACGAAAAATCTAAAAAGATTTTTGTTTTAAGTTTATTTTGTCCACTACTTTTCAAGAACTACGCTTGGTCTGATTCATGTGGAACATGATACGTAGGAAACCTACATCCGGTTCAATCGAATCATTTCTAAAACAAAAAAGATGAAGTTGTGGGATGTGAGAAATGAGAAGAAAGAAAAGAGTGATAATCAGTCGCCACCACCTAGCTTCCTAGATGCTACCCTCACCCAAGCTCCGGTCATAGTGTCAAATGATCCACCATATTCTTCAAATTTTCCTGCTTATCATAGCCTTCCCAACCTCCCTAGTAGCTCCATCATTCGTCCTCCAACTACATTTCCCGAAAATTGCCCTCCTGTCACATCCACTACCTCCACCATCACAACTTCTCAACAATTTTTCGGTCATAGTTTCAATAGTGAACACCACTTCAAACCTCATGATGCCCAATTCTTCTCCCTAGAGTTGGCCCACCAGGTCTCGAACTAATATAATCGTAGCCCTCAGAATGTGTAATGACCCGACTAGTCGTTTTGAGCATTTGTATTTTGTTAAGCTGTTTGAAGTCTTGAGCAGCATCGGATGATATATTATGAATTATGTGAATCGTCGGTTTTTGTTTTTCAGGTTATTTGGAATCTGTTTAGAAGAATGAATTTCATTGTGGAAGCTTTCAGTTGGAAGAGTTGACCAAGTTCGACTTTTTCTGAATTTGACCCCCTAGCGGAGTTTTGATGGTTCCGTTAGGTCCTGATGGTGATTTTGGGTTCCGGCGTATGCCCGGATTTATTTTTGGATGTTTTTAGAAGGTTTAGGCACAAATTGGCAAAAGTTGCAAATTTGTAGGTTTGGAAAGTTCATAAGTTTGACCAGAAGTTGACTTTGAGGATATCGGATTCGAATTGTGGTTCTGAAAATTGGAATAGCTTCGTTATGTTGTTTAGGATTTATGTGCAAAATTTGAGTTCATTCCGGGTTGATTTGATATGTTTCAGCGCGAGTGTCACTCCTCTTTTTTTGAGCGAGATTTTACTAAACATTTCAAATAAATAAAAGATCTAATAAAAACTCGAAAAAAAAAGAAAGGTTTTTAATACTGACAAAGATAAGATTTAGAGTCGCCACCTGACGATTAATTCCGGTGTGTCAGGCCACCATTTTAGAACTTAGACTCGAAGTCAAGTTCGTATTTGGAATTTTAGGACAAGCAGCTGGTATAATTATCCAAAGTGACTATGTATATGTTCTAAACTCTATTTTTCAGCAAAGACAGAATAGTTTTTCTTTATCATCAAACAAAGATGAAATCTCAGTTACAAAGTAACATCAAACAGTAGAAACAACTTCACTTTCAAATCAAAACAACTGGATAATGAGGGAATTTAGTATTTAATTTCAGTAGCAGGCGCCCACCTGGATAATGAGGGAATTTAATTTTTAATTTCAGTAGCAGGCGCCCACCTGGATAATGAGGGAATTTAGTTTTTAATTTCAGTAGCAGTAGCAGGCGTCCACCTGGATAATGAGGGAATTTAGTTTTTAATTTCAGTAGCAGGCGCCCACCTGGATAATGAGGGAATTTAGTTTTTAATTTCAGTAGCAGGGCCCTCCTTGATAATGGGAATTCATTTTAGTTTAAGTAGTAGGACCCTCCTGGATAATGGGATTTTAGTTTTGAATTTCCCGAAATCTTCATGAGTAGTGAGATTTACTTTTTATAAGTCTTAGAAGTCTATTAGACAGTAAGTTTCAAGTCCCCGCGGATATGATTAAGTTCCAAACTGGGGCAGAAAGTTTGTTGTTTGTTTTATTGTCGTGGTAGCAGGCACCCACCTAATGTATTCCTTCATTATCCAGGTGGGCGCCTGCTACTGAAATTAAAAACTAAATTCCCATTATCCAGGAGGGTCCTGCTACTGAAATTAAAATTAAATTCCCTCGTTATCCAGGTGGGCGCCTGCTACTGAAACTAAAACTAGATCCCATTATCCAGGAGGGTCCTGAGACTAACAATTAAATCCCATTTTACAGGAGGGTCCTGAAAATTAAAACTAAAACATATTCCCTCATTATCCAGGTGGGCGCCTGCTACTATAATAAGGCAAAACAAAACAACAGAAACTTTTCTGCCCCGGTTTGGAACCTGGGCATATTTGCGGGGATTAATCTAATTATGTTACCTAAAAGCTTTTAAAATTTTTAAAGTTAAATCCCATTATTCAGGAGGGTCCTGAAAGTTTTTTTTTTCTTCTTTTTTTAGAAATTAAATCCCGTTATACAAGAGGGTCCTGAAACTTTAAAAACTAAATCCCATTATACAGGAGTGTCCTGAAAAACTAAAAACTAATTCTCATTATCCAGGTGGGTCTTGAAAATTTAAAAAGCTAATTCTCATTATCCAAGAGGGTCCTGAAAAATTTAAAAACTAATTCCCATTATACAGGAGGGTCCTGAAAAACTAAAAACTAATTCCCATTATCCAAGTGGGTCCTGAAAAATTTAAAAACTAATTCCCATTATACAGGAGGGTCCTGAAAAACTAAAAACTAATTTCCATTATCCAGGTGGGTCCTGAAAATTTAAAAAGCTGATTCCCATTATCCAGGAGGGTCCTGAAAAGTCAAAAGATGAATTTACCTGGGCTATGCTCTCTGCTTGGGGAATTCAGGATAGAAATTTTTGCCCCCCAAGCCATGTCTTCTTCGCAAGAAGGTTTTGTTGATTAACGAATTTTCATGCCTCCTGTTTCAGATAAAATCTTGTTAGTTTGAAAAATGTGGTGGTTAGTTTGCGGCGTCATTGCTGAGGGTTTGCTTCTGCAGGGAAGTGTGTTCAAGTTTTCACTCTTGCTGGGGAATCTGTTTCTGCTGACTGCCATGCTTCATTCTGATCAGTGGCTTTGAGCGAGCAAAGAGTGGTTTGACCTTTGATTGATATTGGATCACAAGCTCTGAACGACCCGAATTTCTTAACCTTGCATGTTGCATTGCATTTTCATTCCGGACGCTGTTACGTCCTTGTATTTCCTCAAAACTCAAGAATTGCCTTACTGCCTGAACTTTTAACTATTTGCATACCCTCATTCCAAGTCATAATATGCTCGGCCGAGTTCTGCTTTGTGTAATTGAGAAGCTGGTAGTAAGCTTGAAATCCTTTTCCTACTTATTCGACATGGGCTAATCGAAAGAAACTCCTAATGATAGACTCAAAAAGCAAAGCGTAATGATTTTGGGACAAAAGATCAAAGGAAAATTTTGAACACAAAAATGTTTATGCGAAGGAAATTAAAAAGTGAAAGACTTATCTAGGAAAACGCTGGCTCGAATGATCATGACATGCATTTCGGATTGATCAGCCTGATCCACCAAACCAATCATATTCAGCTCACGGCATGAGTCCATACCTCGTAAACCGGCTTTCACTGATCCCATTTCTCTGTAAAGTTGTGAGCTCACTTGACTTGTAGTGTCCCGAAAAATTCACTAATCAGCTTCTCTCATTTGTTTAACTCTCAACTCACTATCGCCTTATGGTGCCCGTGAGGGTTTTCACCAATAAGACTCTCTCATTTTGAATTTTCTCTCATCTCTCTATCGCCTTATGGTGCCCGCAAGGGTTTTCTCACCATCGCCTTATGGTGCCCGCAAGGGTTTTCACCAATAAGACTCTCTCATTTTTAAATTTTCTCTCCTCATGAATGGAGTGTTGCCCCTGATGTGAATCATGTCTCTACCTCGCTTGACTCGGCATCCCCGAAGATTGATCGGAAGGTCTTTCTTTGGACTATAATATGGGCTTTTGGACAGGGTTAGAAAGAAAGGGCGGCATGAAAGCTCAAAATAATTCAAGATAACAATAGGGGTAAAATTACAACTTTTGGAATCAGGTCTTTTCAAATTCAAAAACTTCTGCCCCAGTTCTTTTGGGGTCTGGGAAAATTTTAATTTTTGTTTTGATGAGACCGAACCATAAGGCTGCCTATGTATCCTTAAAAAGAATCAGGTCGAACGTAGTTCAAACATTTTTCCTTTTCCTTTTGTTAGTTTGTTTCTTTCCTTTTTTTTCTTTTCTCTTTTTTTCTTTCTTTTCGTTTTTTTTTCTCTTTTTCTTTTTTTTTCTTTTTTTTTCTTTTCTCTTCCTTCTTTTCGTTTTCTGCTACTGATTCCAAAAGAGAGATGTGAAAGAAAATAAATAAGGCTCAAAAGGGATAGACAAAGGATGAAAGTGTTTGTGGTAGCGGAACAAAATGCCTTCGTCATTTCAACTTCGACTGTGCCAAGTACAAAACACAATTGAAGATGAGCAAAGAATTCATACATAGTACCTCTTAACTGCGTCAGAATTGATAGCCATATCTACACATTTGCCTTCCACATCTGTTAAATACAAAGCACCATTAGGCAACACTCTCGTCACGACGAATTGTCCATGCCAGTTTGGGGCGAATTTGCCTTTAGCTTCCACCTGGTGAGGGAGAATACGTTTCAACACCATCTGTGCCACTTCAAATTTTCGAGGGCGCACCTTCTTGTTGTATGCTCTTGCCATTCTCTTCTGATACAATTGACCATGACATACGGCGGCCAATCTTTTCTCATCAATCAGATTCAATTGCTCGAGTCGGGTTTTGACCCACTCGTTATCATCAATTTCGGCTTCTGCAAAGATCCGAAGAGATGGAATCTCAACTTCTGCTGGTATAACTGCCTCAGTTCCATATACCAGCAGATAAGGAGTTGCACCCACTGAAGTGCGAACAGTAGTGCGATAACCCAATAATGCAAAAGGCAACTTTTCATGCCATTGTCGAGAACCATGGACCATCTTACGAAGTATTTTCTTTATGTTCTTGTTGGTAGCCTCGACAGCTCCATTTGCCTTGGGGTGATACGGAGTGGAGTTCCGATGCATAATCTTGAACTGTTGGCATACCTCTTTCATCAAATGATTGTTAAGATTAGCAGCATTGTCTGTTATGATCACCCTGGGAATTCCGAATCGGCAAATGATATTTGAATGAACAAAATCCACCACTGCCTTCTTGGTCACAGACTTGAAAGTTACAGCTTCGACCCACTTGGTGAAGTAATCAATGGCTACCAGAATAAATCTATGCCCATTTGATGCTGCCGGTTCAATAGGCCCAATAACATCCATGCCCTAAGCAACAAAGGGCCATGGTGCAGACATTGTGTGCAATTCAGACGGAGGAGAATGGATCAGATCACCGTGTACCT
>MCJB01027961.1:0-105261 GCA_002018475.1 Nicotiana obtusifolia
ATCGATGTCAGTAAGATTGTCATCCGCCAACTGAGGTTCCTTCCGCACGCTAGACTAGATTGTCAGTACCGTGTAGGAAAACCAATATCGTAAGCAACGAGAGAATTGAAAGCAGTAATTGATGATGAATGCTGATTGTATTGATGATGATGAAAGCTATTACAAAGCTAATGCGGTGTCGAGGGGGAGAGACACCAGTACAGAGAAATGATTGCTTGCTTGAATGTTTGAATGCTTGATCCCCCATAATAATGCTTAAAAAAAATAAATCTAAGTTACAAGAGTTGACCTATGAAAGCTGTAAGTGCATACTGAATGAAAAATGAAGTAAACCTACTCTATATGTACAATGAAAAGGACTTAGACTTCTACAAAGTAGGAGCAAGGCCGGTGGCAGCATCTTTGTCTTGAGTATCAGGGTCTGCGCGCGCGTTGTTGTCGGCGCACGCGGCACTATTTGTGTCTGCCTTCGGCTGGGTGCTGGCGCTAGGATCATGATGGGTGCGCGCGGCATTGTCTATGCGCGCGGCGCTGTTGGCACTCGCAAGCCGCTGGGCGCCGGCAAGGAGTGTTGGTGGGGCGATAGAGGTACGTGCGCGCTTGTCACTTGGTGCTGCCAAGACCACGAGGCCGACCGTGGCGCTAGGCTCTGAGAGGCTTGCCAGGACGCCACGGGACGTGTCCAAGAAATCATGGGGCGAGGCTGGAAAGCAGCCCATGACAGTACACGTGATGTACACTATTTCTCATCAATAGTGGTTACGTGTTGGCAAGTTGAAAGACAAAGTTTGCTGAAACTTTGTTGTACACGGGCAAAAGCAATGGAAAAAAATCTATAAATACTGTCTTTTTATAAAGCTGCTAGACGGATGGGGAGAGAGGAAGAAAACAAATAAGTTGTTTCTATTTTTAGAAGTATGCAGTTATTAGTGTCTTCAGTTATCAATATTGAAAATTATTTGGTTCCTCCATTTAATTAAGTAGCGGGAGTTATTTTTTTTAATATTCTTTTCTATTTTCTTATTTAATGGACAAGAATATTTCTATTAGTCGTACTAATTCCAGTATGGAGTAACTTTCTTTTGTGTTAGGAGAATGATGGATCTTAATATTTCTGTATAATAATAGATATTATTTTTCAATTTCACATGCTTGAGCTGAAGCTTTTTATTTAAATTTTATTTGCTTTATATTTAGATGTTATTTAATTTGTTAACATCTATCTATTTCGTACTACATATTAACTTCTGACTAATTCTGTAATCGAAAGAAGCGGAAGAATTAATATAGTTAATTTTAGTATTGATAGATATTAACTTTTATTTAGTGACATCTAGCCCTTATATGTTAAATTTAATTCTACACTTATTTATAATCAAAATAGGCGAATATTGTAGTAATCAGTTATAACAAGTAGGGTAATCGAAAGGGACTTACTTAAAGAGCATATTTTAGTTCAAGTATGTATTTCTGGTTCTTTAATATTATCATTTTAACGATTAATTTGTATAACCGAGAGGAGTGCAATTAATTGTTCAACTATAGTAATAATACATAAATGTAATCGTGGGAAGCATTCATACATTTCTAAGAAATAGAAATTGAAGGATAAATGTATCTATTATATAAATAAAATAAGTGAAGTAAGGATCTCAACACCTTTTTATTATATTTGTGAAAAATAAAATATTTTCTATTGCTCTATTCATGCATTTTTAGGTAGTTAATTTACAAATCAACTATTTCTGATGTTCTCAAATTGTAATTAAAACAAGAAACAGCTGTAGAATAGATAAACCAACCTCTGTGGGTTCGACATTTTTATATTATTATTTGACAGAGTACGACTTAGAATTTTACATACACCAGACACTGGTCAAATTTTTTGGCACCGTTGCCGGGGATTGGCAAAGTCTCCTATAGATTTTGTTTTACTAGTAATTTGAGATTTTTTTTATTCAACTAATTATTTTATTTTTTGTGCAAAAAAAAAATATTTAGGAAGTGCATGACCTATTCCTCTTTAAGAGAACCAGTATCCTGAAATTGAAAAGTTCTTGCGGTTGTTGCAAAAAGACCAAATCTTGCGATCTCAAATTTCCACACCAAAGGAAATGGAGAACGAAGAACTTAACAATAACCAACTTCCAGCCTCATCAAGTAGAAGAACACCTCAATGAGGTGGCATCAAGATTTGATAGAATACTCAGGGACTATACAAGGCCAGATCATTTTGAAGGAGAATCAAGTGTAAGGAGACCACCAATAGCAGCAAATAACTCTGAAATCCGCACAAGCTTGATTCAGACTGTCCAACAGTTATGTCAGTTTACTGGTGATGCAAGGGAAGATCCCCATGCCCATCTAATTGATATTTTTAAATTAGTTGAAACTTGCAAGTACAATGGTGTTACAACAGACGCTATTAGGTTACGACTTTCTCCTTTTCTTAAAAAAGTGAAGCCAAAACATGGTTGCGAAGCCTACTAAGATGTTCCATTACAACATAGAACCAAATGACCCAGAAATTTTTTAATAGATATTTTTCACCTGCAAAGACAATTAAAATGAAGCAAGAAATCAATAATTTTATGAAGACAGATACTGAAAGTATACTAGGCAGGGGAAAGATTAGCAGCAATGTTAAGAAAATGCCCACATCATGATATCCAAGACTCTTATATTTTATACATTTTTTATCACGGTCTTAAGCCCTCTGCTAGAAACGTAATTGATGCGGCATCAGGAGGATCAATAATGGGGAAAACTACTGCAGAAGCAATGCAAATACTTAATGAAATTTCAGAAAATGTGTTCAATATCCCTCTGACAGAATGATTATCAAGAAAACGGCGGGAGTAAATTAAATTGAAGCTTTGAATTCGTTCGCACAGCAAATTGCGACCTTGACACAAAAAGTCGAAGCTTTTCAAGTAGGTGCTCAATCATCATCTCAACTTGAGAATTGTGATGTTTGTAAAGGTAATCATCCGAATCATGAATGTCAAGCTTCAACGCAAAATGAGAAACAGATAAATGGGATTGGCTATAGAAATAATTACTCATTCGGTAGTCCCATGGCACAAAAACATCCAGGATTCCAATAGAGTAATCCTCATGGTACTGAAAATCCTGAAAGATTTTTTAATCAAAAGCAGCAGGTACAGGGACCACTTGGTTTTCCAAATCAAAATAAAAGGCAACAAAATTTCCAACAATATCAACAGCAGCCCCAAAGAGCTCATCAACAAAGCCTCGAAGACATGATGTACAAATTCATTAAGACTACTGATGAGAAGGTTAAAAGTCAACATTCAGCTATAAAGAATTTAAAAATTCAGGCGAGTCAATTAGCAATTCTCATATCTGGACATATTCAAGGTGCTCTACCAAGAAACACTGAGAAAAATCCAAAAGAACACCTCAAAGCCATCTCTCTACGATCAGGTAAAGCTCTTGCTGATCCATATGCAGATAAAGAAGGAAACCCACAAGAAATAGAATAGGTAAACGAAGGTGAGAAAGAAAAAAACTTTGAGTTTCCAAAAGAACAAAAAGATAACGGGAAAAAGGTGCAAGAAAATGAATTTATGAAAAATCCTCACAATATACCCCTCCCTTTTCCCCAAAAGATGAAAAGAGAAAAACTTGACAAATAATTTTCTAAGTTTCTGGATATCTTGAAACAACTTTATATTAATAAATCTTTTACCGAGGCTTTGACGCAAATGCCCTCTTATGCTAAATTTCTAAATGAAATGTTATCAAGAAAAAAAAAATTAGAAGAAGTATCTATGGTTAAGCTTATAGAAAAATGTAGTGCAATACTTCAAAATAGGCTTCCACAGAAACTCGGTGATCCATGTAGTTTTACAATTCCTTGCACTTTGGGAGAAGCTCACTTAGAAAAAGCATTATGTGATTCAGGTGCTTCTATAAATCTAATGTCTTTTTTAATTTTAAAAAAATTAGAACTTGGTGAAATGAAAGTGTAACACCCAGATTTTAGGCAGAGTCCTACATCGGCAAAACACAAAAGAGATGCTGGGTATATAAGTTAACAAGTCTTAGACCCTAGCGACGCGTTTTAAATCTGCAAGGGCCCGGGCCTAGAGCGGACAATATCAGTAGCAGGTTGGGCTATATAGATGGTATTAGAGCCACTCACGTGTCAGCCTTGCTGATGGTGGGTCAGAGTTCAATTGAGTTTAGGCAAATCCCGGTTAGGCGGGGCAAACCTCAGTGCTGAGTCTAGGCGAATCCCATGCAGTGGGGCAAACCTCAGCGAGGATGCTGAGTCCATAAGAGGAGATGTATGTAACAACCCAGACTTTAGGCAGAGTCTCACATCGGCAAAACACAAGAGGGATGTTGGGTATATAAGTTAATAAGCCTTAGACCCTAGCGACGCGTTTTAAACTTGTGAAGGCACAGGCCCAGAGCGGACAATATCACTAGCGGGCTGGGCTGCTACAGAAAGACACTGGTGTGTCACTGCAATTGGCTGATCAAAGTACCAAAAAACCAAAAGGAATCATTAAAAATGTTCTTGTTAGAGTTGACAAATTTTCATTCCCAATAGATTTTATAGTACTTGAAATGGAAGAAAATACTGAGGTGTCGTTGATTTTTGGTAGACCATTTCTTGCAATAGGAAGAGATATTATTGATGTCCATCAAGGACAATTGATTTTGCGAGTTGATGAGGAAAGAGTAATTTTTAACATGCAAAAAATAATGAAGTTTCCCGAGGATGAGTCATCATCTTCTTGTTTTCAAATTGACTTGCTAAATGACCTTGTAGATGAATACAAAGATGATTAGTTTATTACTGACTCATTAGAAAGATGTTTGACTAGGTCAGGTACCACAAATGATGATAATCCTACAATTAGAGAAGAAGTCGAAATACTGGGAAAAAAATCAGAAAATAAGGAAGTCTCACAAGAAGAAGTCCAATCAAAAATTGAACTCAAAAATCTTCCTTCTTATTTGAAATATGTTTTTCTTGAACCTAGACTATTCCTAGTAATCATTTTGTCTTCTTTGACTATAGAATAGGAAGACAAGCTAATTGAAGTCTCGAGGAAACATAAAAGAGCTTTAGGGTGGACGTTAGCTGACATCAAAGGAATCAATCCAGCTATTTGTATGCATAGGATCCTCATGGAACAAAATTACAAACCAGTAATCCAACACCAAAGAAGATTGAATCCAGCAATGCAAGAGGTTATCAAGAAAGAAGTGGTAAAATTTTTAGCAGCAGGTATTATCTATCAGATATCTGACAGCCCTTGGGTAAGTCCTGTGCAGGTAGTATTAAAGAAAGGAGGTGTGAGTGTAATAAAAACTAAAAATAATGAACTTATACCTACCAGAAAAATCACAGGATGGAGGGTCTATATTGATTATATTCGACTTAATGAGGCTACAAGAAAATATCATTTTCCTTTGCCTTTTATCGACCAAAATCTTGAAAGAGTTGCAGGTCATGGTTTTTACTATTTTTTGATGGATATTATGGGTATAATCAAATACCAATTGCTCAAGATCAGGAGAAAACCACATTCACATGCCCCCAAGGTACGTATGCGTACCGTAGAATGCCATTTGGACTATGTAACGTTCCTGCTGCATTTTAGTGTTGCATGTCAGCAATTTTCTCAGACATGACTGAAAAGTTTCTTGAAATCTTCATGGATGATTTTACACTTTTTGAAAAGACATTTGAAAATTGTCTCTATCATTTAATTTTGGTGCCTAAAAGATGTGAAGAAATAAATTTAATTCTTAACTGAGAAAAATGCCACTTTATGGTAACAGAGGAAATTGTTTTAGGACATAAAATCACTGGTAAAGGAATAGAAGTTGATAAAGCTAAAATTGATCTTATAGCAGGATTACACCCTCCTATCACTATTAAAGGTATTAGAAGTTTCTTAGGGCATGCAGGTTTTTATAGAAAGTTCATAAAATATTTTTCAAAGACTTCGAAACCTCTGAATAACCTACTAATGAAAGATGTGAAGTTTGAATTTTTAGATGATTGCATGATAGCATTTGAGATTCTCAAGGAACAATTGACTAATGCTCCTAGTGTTGTTTCTCCTAATTGGAGCCAGTCATTTAAAATAATGTGTGATGTAAGTGATACAGCAGTTGGAGCTATATTAGGACAAAAGAGAGACAAGATTTTCAGATCTATTTACTAAGCCAGCAGAACACTAAATGAAGCTCGAAAGAATTATGCCACAACTGAGAAGGAGTACTGGCAGTTGTATTTGCATTTGACAAATTCCGTTCCTATTTGATAGGAACGAAGGTTAGAGTATTTACTAACCATGCTGCTTTAAAGTACCTCTTAGCAAAGAAAGATGCTAGACCTAGATTGTTAAGATGGATACTTCTTTTGCAAAAATTTGATCTTGAAATAAAAGATAGGAAAAGCTCAGAAAATCAGGTAGCTTATCATTTGTCACGATTAGAAAATCCTCCAACTGAGACAACAAATATCAAGGAAGAATTTCCTGATGAGCATATTTATAAAATCACCACAGTTACAAATCAGCCAAGGTTTGTTGACATTGCCAACTACTTAGTTGGAGGATGGATCCCAAAAGATTTATCTTATGAACAAAAAAAAACTCATAAAAGAAATAAAATATTATTTTTGGAAAGATTCTTACTTATTTAAATTTTATGCAGATGGCATGATCCGGAGATGTGTACTAGAAACAGAAATAAATAACATCCTAAGCCACTGTCATGATGGAGCTGCAGAAGGACACTATGGAGGAAGAAAAACAGCCGCAAAAGTACTTGAAGCAGGTTTTCTCTGGCCCACTCTGTTCAAAGATGCAAAAAAGTACGCCACCACTTGTGACAAATGCCAGAGAAGTGGTAGCATTTCAAAAAAGGGATGAGATGCCTCTTAACTCTATCCTTGTGTGTGAAATATTTGATGTTTGGGGCATTGATTTCATGGGTTCTTTTCCTCCATCAAATGGTTGTGAATATATTTTAGCAGCTGTTGATTATGTTTCAAAATGGATAGAAGGAATAGCTACTAGAAAAAATGATGTTCATGTTGTTTGTGATTTTCTCAAGAAAAATATTTTTCTCAATTTGGAACTCCACATGTTATCATAAGTGATCAGGGAACTCTGATGTTTGGCATAAAAGATATAAAATTCTATGTAAATCATCTCATATTTGGCTCTTGTTTTATAAAATTGGGATGTCAATTACTTCGATTCATGTTAATGTAATGTGTTTTTATGTGTAGGAATGAGTCGGGAGCAATTGGGGGCGAAACGGGCAAGAAACGAGCCAAAACGAGACGAAAGCGAACCCAGAGGCTTTGGGCGCCACAGGCAGCGCCTGGCGCCACCTGTGGCGCCGGAGGCAGAACAGAAAAAAAGCTCACTGGTTGCAGCGCTCTGGGGGGCGCCTGGAGCCAGCCAGGGCGCTGAATTCGGGATTTCATCCTAGTCCGTCTAGGAGTCTACTAATTCGACCCCAAACCCTTCCCAACTCCTATATAACACCTCTAAACCCAACTTGGCAGAGAAGAACGTGATTTTGGAGCCAACAAAGCTACGGAACATCACAAAAACGCAATCGATCTTCAGTTCATCAACTCTGTCTAGTATTTTTATTAATTTTTCAATACTTCATCTTTTGATTATTCTGAACATGAGTGGCTAATCACCCCTTGTTCTGGGGTTGTGATTATCCATGAATATTGTGATTCGAACTTGACGATTTCGTGTTTATAATTCATGTTCATATGGTTGCTTCTTCAATTCTACGCCTAATTACTTAATTGTTTTGGCCATCAATTGAGTTCTATCAATTATCTATACTATGTTTGGGAAAACTATGTTTAGATTAGAAAAAGAATTGAAGAAAGCATGTTCTTAACCTTTTAAGAGGGCGGATTCGTGGTTAGGATAGGAATATACTTAATCACCATGCTTAATTGAATATCGTGTTTTTATTGCATTCTTGCTAGATTAATTCCATAGGAACATAGGTGTCAATCTTGTTAAGAATAGGCGAATAGTACTTCGGAAGAAGGCTATGAGTATATTTATCGATCAATTAGCAACCATACATGAATTACATGAATAGGAAGTCAATTCGAACACAATAGGATTGGAAAAATAGTCATAACCCTGGAATATTTATTTTATTGATTACTAAACACGTACCTTGTTCCTTGCAATTCTTAGATATAAATTAGAATTATAATCTAGAACAACCCATCTATTAAACTCGATTCTTGCTTGTTTAAATAACAATATTAGTTCGTTAGAAAGTAGTTAAGTTAAGTCCCTGTGGGTACGACAACCTGGACTCATAATCCTATATTACTTGTCGACCGCGTATACTTGCGTGTGCGTTAGGGAGCAACAAGTTTTTGGCGCCGTTGCCGGGGACTTAAAAATTTGCTACTTTACCAACTTCAGCTTATATTTGTTATTTATTCAAGTTTCATTAATCGGCTTACGTTATTTGCATTGACACAGGCTCTTCTATTGAATGCGGAGAAGTAGAAGCACAAACAACCTTCTTCCCTTTGATCCAGAAATTGAACGAACACTACACAGAGTAAGGAGGGAAGTAGAAGCCAGGAGCAGAATTAACAGAGAGTTGGACATTGTTGTTCAACCACAGCCAATTGAGATGGCAGGGAAAGCAGAAAGAGCAGTGATTGAAGCTGCAAGACCAAATCTTGCCAATATGACTCAGGCGATTGTCAAGCCTGAAATCACAGGGCACTTTGAGTTGAAGCAATACATGGTGCAGCTAATCCAGTCTACAGGGCAGTATGTGGGACTGTCGCACAAAGACCCACAAAGACACATTCAGAACTTTTTGGAAATCACGGACACTTACAATTATCCAAATGTGTCTAAAGATTATGTGAGGTTTACATGTTTTCCTTTTCTCTATTGGGGGAAGCAAAAGAGTGGTTGCAAAAGGAACCTGCCAACAGTATTTACACATGGGATGACTTGGCCAGAAAATTTCTGATCAAATTCTTTCCAACCAAGAAGACCAAGTCACTGCGAAGCCAGATTTTGGGATTTGAACAACGGGAAGGAGAGACCCTTCGACAGGCATGGGAAAGGTATAAGAAGTTGCTTAGGGACTGTCCACACCATTGCCAGACAGATGAGGTACTGGGACACACGTTCGTTGATGGGCTAGATAAAGCTTCGAAAATGAACCTTGACTCAGCTTGCGGAGGCAGTTGCATGGCCAAGCCATACAGTGAAATCTAACTCCTATTGAACAATTTCACGGCCAATGATCATAATTGGCAAGGTGATGATGACTCGCGCAGAGCCATTAAACAGAAGGGAGCTGGATTGATAGAATTGGATGACCTTGCAGCTATGAGAGCAGAGATGGCTAAACTGGCCAATCAGATGAACCGAATGACCATGCAGCAGGTTCAACCAAGACAGCAGGTCCAACAAATGTCATTATGCTGTGAGATGTGTGGTGACAACCACACAAGTGATATGTGCCCCACCAATCCGGAATCCATATATTATGTGGGACAACAGAACAGGGGACCCGTAAATCAGAATACACAATATGGGAATTCCTACAATCCAAATTGGAGGAATCATCCTAACTTTTCATGGGGTGGTCATCAGGAGCAGCAGAATACAGGCAGACCGCAGGGGAATTATAACCAACCACAAAGGCAACCTCCACAATCAGATGATAATACGAATGAGTTGTTAAAGCAGCTGGTGCAAGACAACAAGCAATTCAGAACTGAGTATCAAACCCTCACCACAACAGTGAGGAATCTGGAGCGCCAGTTGGGACAGCTGGCCGAGGCTCAAAATACTCGACCAGCTGGAGCACTACCCAGCGACATTGAAGCTAACCCACGGGAAGCACTGAATGCGGTATCATTGAGGAACGGGAGACAGTTAGAAGAGGTAGAATCGAAAAAGAAGAAGCAGGTGACCTTCAATGAAAAACGAATCACCATTGAGGTAACAGCAGAGAAGGCCAAAGAAGTTGAGAAATCGGTTGAAGAAGCAGGAGCTAAGCAACCCCCACAATTGGTTGCAAGGCCACCACCTCCCTTTCCACAAAGATTACAGAAGTTGAGATACAATGAGGCCTACAAAAAGTTCCTTGAGATTCTTAAACAGGTACAAATCAACATTCCATTGGTGGATATTTTTCAAGAGGTGCCTAAATACGCAAAGTATATCAAGGATATTGTGGCCAATAAAAGGAGATTGACTGAATTTGAAACGGTGGCACTTACTGAAGAGTGCAGTTCTAGAATTCAAGGCAAGCTACCACAAAAATTGAAGGATCCGGGCAGCTTCACTATTCAGATTTCAATTGGGAAACATGCTGTGGGAAGAGCATTATGCGACCTCGGAGCGAGTATAACTTTGATGCCACTTTCAGTGTTCAAACAGGTGGGGTTGGTTCAGCCACGCCCAACAACAGTTACCTTACAACTAGCAGATCGCTCCCTCGCTCATCCGGATGGAGTAATTGAGGACGTTCTGGTCCAAGTTGGCTTATTCATATTTCCGGCTGACTTCATCATCCTAGATTACAAGCCAGATCAGGACGTCCCATTTATTTTGGGACGTCCATTCCTAGCCGCTGGTCGCACCATTATCGATGTCTGCGAAGGTAAAATGACAATGAGAGTGGGTAATCAAGAAGAAGTATTCAAGGTTTATAAAGCACTTCGGTTGCCTACCCATTATGAGGAATTAGCAATGATCTCGGTGGTGGAGAATACTTCCACATCACTAGTGCCTTACATGATTCCGGTTGATCCTATTGAACGAGGATTGCTTCGGGAGGTGGAAAAGAGTCTGACGAAAGAAATTAAGAAAGTACCGGATATTTCCGGCAATTATGTCCCGGGGCTCAGAAAAGCAGAAGAATGGGAAAGGCCTGTAACTCTGACCCATCTCAGGCCATCTATTGAAGAATCTAGGAGGCTAGAAATCAAGCCAGACTGAGAGCACGAATCTGAGTCGTGCCGCGACGTTAAATTAGGCGCTTATTGGGAGGCAACCCAATTTTTATTGTTTTTTTTTTTGTAGTTTAACTTCTTGTTTTATTCTTTTAGATTAGATAGGGGAATACAAGTGTTGTATACAATTATTAGATGTAATTTTGTAATACATATTAGTGACATATAAAAAATAAAAAATAAAAAAATTTCGGCCAGCAGCGCCCAGGCCAACGCCCGGCGCTGCCTGGGGCGCTGTAGGCAGAATATGCCACGATTTTAAGTGTGGGGTTGGGATACTATGGCTCAAAACTTGTAATTATGCTTGTACTTATGCTTCGATTTTAAGTATGGGGTCATGTGACGACGAGCATGCCAACCTATGGCATATGTTTTGAACATTGCTCATATTCCTGTTTGCTTGTGTTGCAGGATAATATGGCTCGTGACAACAACACTAGAAAAGGTACAAGCGTTGCAACCTCCTCCACCATCTCGCCGATAACCTGAAGAAAGCGCAAACAGGGAATTTTCTTCTCACCCTGCTCTGTTTTACATGTTTGCATGCATCGAGGGCGATGCATTGTTTAAGTGTGGGGTGGGGAAATATCTGTGTTGTGATTGTTGTGAATATATATCATGGATGATTTAGTTTTATTTTGATCTTTTTAATAGTTGTATTGTTATTATTCTTTAGTGTATAAATTAATTTTTAATGTATAAACTGACAATTTTTGAAAAAATTTCAGATTTTTCCCGACAATGGATCGTTTTCTAGAGGGATAAAATTTGGATCAAAAACAACAAAAAGTTTTTGTTTTATTTTTAGGATAGTTAGGTAATATTCCTTGTTTTTTCTTAGGGCACCGGTTCTTTTCCAAGGATGTAGCTCGAATCGGGCAATTTTAATTTTTCTTTTAGGACTAATTTAGGAAGAACTGGGATATATTGCAATACTTCTTGACATGGTTTATGCTAGTATAATAGGTTATGACACATGATCCACTTCCCGTTAGTTAAGTTATAAGTCTAAAGAAAAAACCGCCCAATTTGTGACACCTCTTTTTAATTGTTGACTTGCATATCATATAGTGTATGTACTGCTTAATGGTTTCAATTGTATATGCTGGCTTAATTCGAAATTTGAATAGAACCGTTGTGATTGAGTCATGTGCATTGTGTGAGTGAGGTTTTGATTCTCTATGCTATGTTATATAGTCTAGAACTTGCCCCGTGTGTTAATTAAAGTGAAATTATAAGTTGGGCTAATCTAAAAAATGATATAGGCGCTTTCTTGTTTAATTATGGATGTGCTTGTCACGTCGAATATAAATTTGTCCATTGCTAGCCCCTTTGAGCCTATAGGCCTTTTTCTTTGGTACTACATTACAAGCTGTTTCCTTATTTTGTTCTTAATTCAAGCCTTATTTGAACCTTTACCTCTGAAAGCACTTAGTCGCTAAAAGAAGTAAGGGCAGTGTTAGGGGGATTGTCTTGAGTATGAGGTGGTCCGTGAAAAGACTTATCAGTTAAATGAAGCTAAACTGAAAAATCACTAGCTGATGAAATTTTGTATGGAGTGTGAAAAGAAACAAAAATTTGAAAAAAAAGAAAATTGTTAGTGAAAAAGATATGGGTGTGTGCTAAGTGATTAGAGAAAATTGCTGAGTTGGAAAAGAAAGGCTATGTATGTGAGACAAGTTTAACAATTGAAAGAAGAAAAGTGTTTAAATGTTGATTGTAGTGTATTAAGTGCTTAGGAGGACTAGCCACTATTACTAGATATATCCTACCCGTCCCCTAGCCTACATTACAACCTTAAAAGTCCTAGTTGATCTTAGAGTTGACTGACTCAATTCGTGGAAATCTACACTACGGGCAAGCTTATGGTACTTTATGGGAAGCATATGAGTTTTTTGTGAGAGTGAGAGTATGTTGTGTAATTTTGTGTGATTTCATTCATATATGTTCACTCTTCAGATATTGGTAAGGCACATGATTTCATGAACGACTGGTAATGTATAAATTGTCTTGTTAGGTAAGTATATGCATTGAAATAGCTTAATGTGGCAAGTCGGCTTTTGAGGTTGGGTGGTGACAATTGGGTTGTTGGATGTTATTGAATTATTATACCTATTTATGGGAATTATATGGATTAGTTATGTGTTCATACTTATTTGCTAGTATTGATTGTGTTCAAGAGTATGGTTTGTTTAAAAACTCAAATGTTTCGTGATGATGTGAAGAGTTTGGTAGTTGGGAAGGTTGTATATAATCCCATTGCTCGAGGGCGAGCAAGAGTCTAAGTGTGGGGTGTTGATGTTTGGCATAAAAGATATAAAATTCTATGTAAATCATCGCATATTTGGCTCTTGTTTTATGAAATTGGGATGTTAATTGCTTCGATTCATGTTAATGTAATGTGTTTTTATGTATAGGAATGAGTCGGGAGCAATTGGAGACGAAACGGGCAAGAAACGAGCCAAAACGAGAAGAAAGCGAACCCAGAGGCTTTGGGCGCCACAGGCAGCGCCTGGCGCCACCTGTGGCGCCGGAGGCAGAACAGAAAAAAGCTCACTGGTTGCAGCGCTCTGGGGGGCGCCTGGCACCAACTTCGGGATTTCATCCTAGTCCGTCTAAGAGTCCACTAATTCGACCCCAAACCCTTCCCAACTCCTATATAACACCTCTAAACCCAACTTGGAAGAGAAGAACGTGATTTTGGAGCCAACAAAGCTACGGAACATCACAAAAACGCAATCGATCTTCAGTTCATCAACTCTATCTAGTATTTTTATTAGTTTTTCAATACTTCATCTTTTGATTATTCTGAACATGAGTGGTTAATCACCCCTTGTTCTGGGGTTGTGATTATCCATGAATATTGTGATTCGAACTTGACGATTTCGTGTTTATAATTCATGTTCATATGGTTGTTTCTTCAATTCTACGCCTAATTACTTAATTGTTTTGGCCATCAATTGAGTTCTATCAATTATCTATACTATGTTTGGGAAAACTATATTTAGATTAGAAAAAGAATTGAAGAAAGCATGTTCTTAACCTTTTAAGGGGGGCGGATTCCTGGTTAGGATATGAATATACTTAATCATCAAGCTTAATTGAATATCGTGTTTTTATTGCATTCTTGCTAGATTAATTCCATAGGAATATAGGTGTTAATCCTTTTAAGAATAGGCGAATAGTACTTCGGAAGAAGACTATGAGTATATTTATCGATCAATTAGCAACCATACATAAATTACATGAACAGGAAGTCAATTAGAACACAATAGGATTGGAAAAATAGTCACAACCCTGGAATATTTGTTTTATTGATTACTAAACACGTACCTTGTTCCTTGCAATTCTTAGATATAAATTAAAATTATAATCTAGAACAACCCATCTATTAAACTCGATTCTTGCTTGTTTAAATAATAATATAAGTTCGTTAGAAAGTAGTTAAGTTAAGTCCCTGTGGGTACGACAACCTGGACTCGATTCTTACGGTATGTTCTTGTCTCAGAAACAGTATGCTACGGAGATTATTGATAGAGCTGGCATGTCTAACTGCAGCCCTTGTCATACACCTGTCGACACCAAACCTAAACTTAGTGCTTCTAAGGACTCTCCTTACGAAGACCCCACTAAGTATCGCAGTCTGGCCGGTGCTCTTCAATATCTTACTTTTACTAGACCTGACATTTTTTATGCAGTTCAGCAGGTGTGTCTCCATATGCATGATCCTAGAGTTGAGCATATGACTGCTCTTAAGCGTATTCTACGCTACTTGCAGGGTACACTATCATTTGGTCTCCACTTGTATCCATCCTCCTTTGATAAGTTAGTCTCTTATACGGATGCTGATTGGGGTGGATGCCCAGATACCAGACGGTCCACATCTGGTTACTGTGTATTTCTTGGTGACAATTTGATCTCTTGGTCGTCTAAACGGCAACCCACTTTGTCCCGTTCTAGTGCCGAAGCCTAGTACCGCGGCATTGCTAATGTCGTTTCGGACTCTTGTTGGATTAGGAATTTATTACTTGAACTACATTGTCCTGTTCAGAAAGCTACCTTGGTATATTGTGATAATGTGAGTGCCATCTATTTATCGGGTAATCTGGTGCAACATCAACGCACCAAACACATTGAGATGGACATTCATTTTGTTCGAGAAAAAGTAACTAAGGGTGAAATTCGGGTCCTTCATGTTCCCTCCCGATATCAGATTGCGGATATTTTTACGAAGGGACTTCCCCGTATACTGTTTGATGATTTCCGATCCAGTCTTAGCATTCGTGATCCTCCCGCTACGACTGCGGGGGTGTGTTAGAATATATGGATATATATTCAATTTTGTAAAGTAGTTATATGTTGTAATTATCCTATAATTAGCTCCTAGTATCTAGCATAGAATCATGGCTTGGAAGATTACCTTCCTCTTGTATATATGTTTTGTAATTATCCTATAATTAGCTCCTAGTATCTAGCCTAGAATCATGGCTTGAAAGATTACCTTTCCCTTGTATATATGTTTGGAAAATCAATGAAACAAGCAAGCAATTATCTTCTTTCAATTCACTATGTGGGCGAATAGGTCCACAAATATCCCCTTGTATACGTTCCAAAAACGCAGGGGACTCAATCCCAACCTTTGTTGGTGATGGTCTAATAATTAACTTGCCTTGATAACAAGAAGTGCAAGAAAATTCATTATTTAAAAGAAACTTTAAATTCTTTTATGGATGCCCATTTGAGTTTTTTATAATTCGTCTCATCATAATTGATCCAAGATGTCCCAATTGATCATGCCAAAGTACAAAAGTATTGAAATTAGTAACCTTTTGGTTTACCATAGAATGTGCCTCAATTACACTAATTCTTGTCCAATACAGGCAACAGGATAAAGATGGAAACTTTTTAATAACCCTCTTCTGGTCAAAGACATTTTTGGTAATGATGAGATATTCAAGATTATTCTCATCTATTGTCTCAATATGATATCCATTTCGGCGGATAACTTTAAAACTCAACAATTTCCTCTTGGACTTGAAGGAGAACATTGCATTATCTATGATAAGTATTGTTCCCCTAGGCAGAACTATAATAGCTCTTCCAGAGCCTTCAATTAAATTACTACTACCAGAAATTGTAGTACCATTTACCTTACACATAATTAAATGAGAGATATTTCTTCTCTTTGAATATTGTATGTGTCGTACATGAATCAATTAAACAAATATTTTTATTGATCCAAATTTACTTTGAGAAATATGTATATTTATTTCCCTTGGTTTGACATACAAAAAAAATATACGAATAAACATTAATATTTAACACCATTAAACATAAATAGTAAAATTAGAATATGCTTTCATGTACTACATGGATTTGCTCAATTAGGCTATCTTTAATAGTGTATATGTCCTATTTCACTACTAAGATTCATATCAAAATTTCATAGACTGCACTAGTTAATCGTATAACAATATTGGCTTATTATTTGTAGCGACATTGTTGACGAGACAATAATATTACTTTCTTTTGTTAAATAGCAATTCTGGAAATTAACTAAGATGATTTGGTTGTCCATTAAACAAACCAAAGAATGAAAGCTCAAGTCTAGGAAACAAAAAACAAACATTTGCTTTTGTTGGTGAATGTTCTTGCCAGTTGCCAGTTGCCGGTAACAATCTATACATTCGTACCTTTTCTATCCAAAACCAGTAACTAAATATTCTTTTCACGATGTTATTAAAAAAAAAAATGTTAATCCTTGATAACTAACAAAAATGAAATATTGTTTAAAACAAATATTATAATTGTATTTAATCAAAATGAACTAACACTATTTCATAAAATAAATAGTACTAATTGGTACTAATAACTACTATTCATGTAAAAATTATTATGAAGTTTATTCACTAACTACTAACGAATAGGCAAGTGGTCTATTTTTTCATGAGGGTGTTCAAAGAAGTCTGTCATATCCAAGTGAATGATGTCAAATTCATTGTCCGAGACAAAATTAGCTTCAGGGACTTTATTCTTTAAAGATGCTTGATAAAGCTTAACCAAATATTTTGGTGTACGACAAAAATTTGCCAATGCCCTTTTCTATCGTAACAATAGCATTCAGTTTCTAAACCCTTTGCTTTTGGCTTCTCATCTTTCCTTTTTCACTTTTGGTGGTTATTTTTCTTTGGCGTGATTAACACCAGAAAAATTTCTTCCTTGGCCACGACCACGGCCACGGTCACGAACAAGGCCACACGACCTTTTCCACGCTTAGCATAATGAGAATACACCTCATCCACTTTAGGAAATGGTGTAGACCTAGTGGGTCGATTTTCGTGATTTCTCATGAGTAAGTTGTTATTTCGTTCAACCACGAGGAGAAGAGAAATCAACTCAGAGTACTTCTTGAAACCTTTCTCTCGGTACTGCTGTTGCAAGACCATATTGGAGGCATGAAACGTTGTGAACGGTTTTTTAAACATATCATAGTCAGTGATACTATCTCCAGAAAGTTTTAATTTAGAAGTAATTCTGAACCTTACAGAATTATATTCAGAAACAAACTTAAAGTCTTGCAGCCTCAGATGAGCCCAATCATATCGTGCTTGTGGAAGAGTGACCAACTTTAAGTTATCATATCTTTCCTTTAAGCCATTCCACAAAACAAGTAGATCTTTGACTGTGAAATATTCTTTTTTCAACCCTTCATCAAGGTGATGGCGCAAGAAAAATTAAGGCCTTAGCACAGTCTTGGGTGGATGCTTTATTTTTGTCTTTAATGGCGTCTCCAAGACCCATTGCATCTAAATAGATTTCAGCATCCAACACCCATAACATATAATTCTTGCCTGAAATTTTAAAAGCAACGAACTTTCTTTTCATAGTATCAGTCATAATTAAAAGAGGAGAAAAGTTTAACGTGAAATAAAACAATAAAGCAAAAGAAGAATATTGCAGTGAAAAAAGAGAGAGAATTCTTATTAATTTTGAAATGAATTACAATGGAATAGAACTCCTTTATTTATAGGAAAAAAGCAACTTAGCCACAAAATAACAAACCCTAGAATCCCTCTAAAATATAGACATTCACCATAAATAAAATTTTATTTATAACAACATTAAGTTTTTTTACATTTTTATTAATCCATAAAAGAATACTTTTCAATTGCCTTCGATGTATATAATTGAATCGAGTAGATTCATAAGACTTTTTATTAGTTGAAAATTGAAACTTCAATTATTTTAATAAAAATTTAATATTTTTATTTCGCCTTCTTTCTTCATTTTACAGGCATGGATTTTATTAAATTTATTCTAACACTTTTTAAAAAATAAGGCTAAGTTTTTTTAACATTTTGGAATTACCTTGCAACTTTGCCTTATCTTCTTTAGAGTCTTCGACAATCTAGCTGTGGTTTAGTTGCTTTAAAAGCTTAGCATATGAAGATTATCGAAGAGAAAATTAAGTTTCATTAATTTATTCTATATTTGCGGTTCTTAAAATATTATTACCATAGAATTACTTATAGTAAACTTTAAAATCTAAAACGAATAATTAAATTGTGTTTTTCTTAACATTGTGTTGCATTGCACGTCCCCACAGTAATTCCCTGTTAACTTCTCAAAGAGACAAAATGAGGGACTAACTAGGAAGGTTCAAATTTATTAGCTAAAAGACAATTATAAACCCCAAAATAGACAAATTTTAAAAAAGTTAAAAGTGGATGAACAACTATATGTTTCATGTTCAAATTTTAGCAGAGATAAAAATATTAAATTATTTCTATTTATCTAAATTTTAATCGACAAAATTATCATTACTTGATAAAACTAATCAAGGTTCGCAATTATCATTACTTGATAAAGCCAATCAAGATTTGCATAAACTAAGCTCCCATTTGAACATAAAAATGGTGCACGAAGTATTCCACGTTTACGCTGGGTCCGAAGAAGGCCCGCACTCCAAGAGGGTAGACAGCCTATCCTGATGCAAGCATCAGTTGCCGATTCTGCGACTCGAACCCGTGACTTATAGGTCACTCAAAGGCAACTTGTCCGTTGTTCCAAGGTTCCCTTTCACCCGTTTGAACATAGATTTCGGTTATTTTTTTCAAATAAAGATTAAAAATATTATTTGTTCATAAAATTTGATTTGTTTTTGAAAAAAAAAAGAATAAATTTTTTTTAAGTTCCAAAAATTGGTTTGAGCTAATTTTTAGATGAAAAATTTTCTTCCACTAATAAAACTTTAATTTTTAAAATTAAAATACATGTCAAAAATTATTTTATTTCAATTTTTTTTCAAACTTCAACTTAATTTATGTTTAAATGCTAGTTAAAGAAGTTAGAAAAAATTAAAAAAAGAAAAAAGAAAGAAAAAAAGAAAGAGAGAAGAATCCACTCAGACCAAAAAAAGTCAAAATTGGCTTGTAAGAGAGAGAGAGAGCTGACAAAGCAATGAACGTCACACCAACTCATCAATATCCCCATTTTTGTTTGTTGTTTTGCTGAATAAAAACTTCAATTGATTTCACTGATTTACTGAACTCTGAAGAAGAAGAAGAAGAAGAAGAAGAAGAAGAAGGAGAAGAAACCAGAGCAAAAGAATAAGGGTTGCAAAAACAACAACAGAAGTAAAACACCGAATCTTTTTCCTGCAACTTTGGTTTTTTGTTGAAGTCATTCGTTTATTAAACTGTAGGTCGCTTAACTCTCTTTCGCTTCAGTTGCCATGTACTTGCTAGAAGGCTGTCTGTGTTTTTTTTTTTGAGGTGGAACGTGAAAATATTGGTTTTTTGAAGATTTGATTAGCAAATTTGAATTTATTTGTTGGGTGTGGGGTGTGTGTGGGGGGAAGATTTGATTTGGGTTTTATTATTGGGGAAACTAAGCCGCATAGCTGATGAATTAATAATTTTTGTATTAGTATATAATACTCAAAATAATAGTGGACGAATGTGTAATTTTTTATATAATAATATATCGTATACATATGTTATACATAATTAGTACTCCTGTATATATAAACTTATTTGATTGGGCACGGAGTTTAAGAAAAAAAGAGAGAAAACTTTTGAACTTGTGGTGTAAAATAAGGCTTATATATTTTGTATGGCTATAAATTATTGCATAAAATGCAAATTGTTTACAAATATGAAAAATGGTCATTGTTTTTGGAACGGACTAAAAAAGGAAATAAGTTTACATAAATTAAGATGGAGGGAGTATATTTTTTGTATATTTGGCTAGCAGCTGTATTTATTTTTGGCAGACTGACCAAATGTGTTAAAAGCCCTATATTATATATAAGATGCAAATGATTCTTGATCATATTAGCTCAGAAGTTAAGTTTGTCTAGGATTTGATAACTGTTGAGCAATTTAATTTTTTTTTGATGTGAAACTGTAGCTCTGATACTTGAAAAAAAGGATTTCCTGATTTGTCTGGAAAGAAAAAGTATTGTATATTGGAATGAAATCAGTTTAAACTGTCGGAGAATAGACATTTTTTTAATAACGGTGCTATTTGGGCCATATTGCACACTTTGACTATTCCACCGAGTGTTGCTGCCTCCCCATCAGCACAAGTATCTTATGATTCACCACCAATGTTTTAGATAGATAAGAAGAAATTAACTCCTAGTGGGACCCACTATATTGACCGCTAGACTACACCCCTGGGCGCACTATAGGAGAATAGACATAGAGGATTTATATAACCAACTCCGACTATAGGTCGTCGTTTCTATTTTAGATTGTGTGTACTGCTGCTCAAGCCCTCAAGCTACAGTTGGCAATGTGAAAAAATTAAAAAAAGAAAAAGGAAAAGAAATACAGAAGAGAAAGTAACCTGTGATTTAACTTTTGATGCATGAAATCTAATGGCCAATGTTAGTGGGGCTGAAGTATTAATTAGGAGACAGATGTGCTTTCTCTTTGTTAAAGCTAAATATTCAGAGAATTGCTACGTTTCAATACTTGTCCTTAATTTTCTCTTATCTGGAGTCGCTACTAGTATACTTTGCAGAGCTCACATAGGTGGAGTTCTTCTGCATTTTGATATGATTGCACAATATCTGTATACAGTTGTCAACTTAATTTCATCTATATGTCTTGACGTCGTGTTCTAATTCGGTGCTTTTACAGAGAGAGTCAATCTAAGTTCCCAGTGATCATCTGCAAAGTTGGTAACACTTCATGATGGCAGATATCAGTCCTAGCACGTCAACAGATGCTGATACAGATGATAAAAATTTGAGGGTAAACCAGTTAATTCTGAAATCTGTCTTTACTTTCTTATCTTATTTATTGTTTTCAAATTTCAGCTATAGCTTTTCTGGACTTAACATAGTCTTTTAACTGCATTGTATTTTGGTTAATGATTTTTAGTTATCTTCATTCAAGGTTTGGTTCCCATTTGGAAAATCAAGTAGCTATCTTTTTCAAAGAAATGTAAATAATATGCTTTTTTTCTTGACAAGTAAATCAAGTTAATATGGATTATTTCTTCTGTTATATTCTATTATCTCATCTCCCTATGCTCTAAAATGACTTGAAACATGATTTCTTTTCCTGTTTTGCAAAACCAGAACATGTTATCAAAGAGTTTCAGGAAGAAAAAAGGAACACTTGGGAAAAAAAGAGCAATCTTGTTTCTAATTTTAAGTTCACAGATATTGGAAAAGAATACCCAAATTTGATTTCAAGCTAGCAAATTACTCCATAACTTTCCAGAATCTTGCTGTACCATACTAGTTTGTACTTCATTCTTAATGAAATTGATATTCGTCATTCTTGGCGCAGTTTCTAAACTCTCAACCAGTGGCCAGTGTGACTTCTGATGGAAGTGACAAACCAAGAGATCAAAAGGTTCCAACCATTCCATTATGCACATTTATAGTTTGATAAAAAACATGATTGGAAAAGAAAAAGTATCCTACTGATGTTGAACTTCTCTTGTGCAGACGCTTCGCAGGCTTGCTCAGAATCGTGAAGCTGCACGAAAGAGTCGTCTAAGGAAAAAGGTAAATTCTCTTACAGTTGCATTGCTCTCATTCTTTTGTAATTAAGATTTGATCTGCAAATAGTTACTCCAAAGTTATCTTCTTTTCTATTAGAAGTATATTTATTCGCATTTCAAAAGGAGAAAATAATTACGGGTCTTGCCGTGTAACACCCAAAAATTACTGAACTAATATTTGCATTTTCAATTGACCATATCTTTATAGTGAGGATATATTTTACTTCACACTTATTGAACTTGAATTTTCACGTTATTGGAAAGTTGCTTATTTGATTAGCTAAAAGATACCCTATTTATATCGGGTATTGGGCATTAAGTTATAGAAATAATCTTATTAGAGTCAAGTAATAAAGTATTTTGTGGTATGGATATGGAGACATCATGGTGCAGTTATGTAGAATACTCTTATTATTCTTTTCTTAAATTAATAATGAAATGGAATAGATATTTTAGTTTTTTGGGCAGCCAACCGTTTATGTTTATCCAAGGTGATAGATATCACCTTTTGTGTCATAATCCTTTTCACCTCCTTTCATTTCTTTACCTCTTGCTAAAGAACTCCTAAAAAGCAAACCCCAACCCTCTTTTTTTTCTTATTAAGATCCACTAATCTTACATGAAAACTATCAAATTCTCCCCTAAATCAGCCAGCTAGACTTGTTTTTGTTGAACCTCAAGTTACTTCTCTCTTTTATAGTAAGTTAACCAAAACCGTTTTTACACTGCACATATTTTGGTACTTTAGCATATCTCCTTATGTAAAACTCCAATTTAAGTGACTCAAAGTGATATGGAAAGATAACTTGTAACTCTGCAACTTTTATGTTCATTTCAAAACCTTTTATCACTCAAAAAAGGGGATGAAGTGCAGGATAGGTGTTGCTCAGATTTTCTGTTTTACAAACCTTCCATGTGCTACTCTACAGTATTTTGAGCATATCCTTTTTTTTTTCTTTTTCGAAATTCATGTTGAGGTGATTTAAGACTTTTTAGAACCTCAAGACATAGACCTATAATTTTCATGAAGACCACAAAATCTAGTTATGCCGTTTACCTCCTCAAAACTGAGTCACAGTATAGGGCAATTGTGCTGTCCAAATTTTCTGTTTTATTGTGATTTCCACCAATTAGGTGCACTTTGGATACCCATTATACTTCATTTCAACATACTGAAATCACATAATTTAAATAGGTATTTGATTGTGTAATTTAAGGTACATATACACCTGTATAAGCTAAGGGGGAATTGTTTGAGTAAGTTGACAAATTGGTTTTATTTACGCCGTAGAAGATTCGAACTCCTCAAATTGTGGTAGAGCTTGTTATATGCTAAAATGCCAAGGTTTGTATATAAACTTGAATGTGCACTCTCTTTACTTGTTAGCAAATATCTTGCAATACTTGAGATAATACCAAATATCTTGCAATACTTGAGATAATACCAATACAATAATATAATGTGAAGAGACAGGAAACAAAGATAGAAGTAACTTGAGGTTCAACAAAAACAGGTGTAGGGGGGTTGATTTAGTAGGAGAATTTGATAGTTTTCATGTAAGATTACTGGATTTTGATAAGAAGAAAAGAGGGGTTTGGGGTTTCTTTTTGGGAGTTCTTTAGCAAGAAGGAAAGAAATGAAAGGAGGTTGAAAGGATTATGACACAAAAGGTGATGTATATCACCTTAGATAAACATAAAAGGGGTGGCTATCCAAAATACTAAAATATCTATTCCATTTCATAATTAATTTAAGAAAATAATAGTAAAAGTATTATACATAACTACACCATGACATCCCAATGTCCGTACCACAAAATACTTTATAACCTGACTATAATTTTTCTATAACTTAATGCCCGATACCGATGTAAAATAGGAAATCTTCTCTCTGGTCAAACAAGCAACTTTCCAATAACGTGAAAATTCTAGTTTAAGAAGAGTTAAGTAAAATTTATCCTCACTACAAAGATATAGTCATTTGAAAATGTTAATATTAATTTAGTAATTTTGGAGTATTACAACTCTCTCCCCCTTAAAGAAATTTCGCTTCTGAAATTTACCTGATACTAGTCTCGGAACAAATATGGATATTGAATTCACATATCCTCTTCTTAAAATTGTGAGGTTTGGAAAAAGGGAAAACTTACTTTGCGATCCATTGTGCCTTATGAAGTACTCGACAGAGTTGGGCCAGTTGCATATAGATTAGCCTTACCACCTGAGTTGGACAAAATCCATAATGTCTTCCATGTTTCTATGCTTAGAAAATTTTGTTCTGATCAGTCCTATGTTCTTCCTACTGAATCTATTGATATCAATCCCGACATGACATGAGGAAGAGCTAATCCAAATCTTGGTGCGTTAGGAAAAATAGCTTAGAAATAAGAAAATTCTATTTGTGAAAGTGCTTTGAAGAAATCATTCTAGCAAGGAAGCTACGTGGATGCGAGATGAGGATATGCGAATTCAATATCCTCATTTGTTCCAAGACTAGTATTAGGTAAATTTCAAGACGAAATTTTTTTAAGGGGGAGAGAGTTGTAACACCCCAAAATTACTAAACTAATATTTGCATTTTCAATTAACCATATCTTTTATAGTGAGGATAAATTTTACTTCACACTTCTTGAACTTGAATTATCACGTTATTGGAAAGTTGCTTATTTGATCAGTGATAAGATTCCCTATTTTATATCGTGTCTCGTGCATTAATTTATAGAAATAATCTTATTAGAGTCAAGTTATAAAGTATTTTGTGGTACGGAAATTGGGATGTCATGGTGTAGTTATGTAGAATACTCTCACTGTTATTTCCTTAAATTAATTATGACATAGAATAGATATTTTAGTATTTTGGGCAGCAACTCCTTTATGATATGGAATAATCCTTTCTACCTCCTATCATTTCTTTCCTTTTTGCTAAAGAACTCCTAAAAAAATCCTAACCCTCTTTTTTGTTTTTTTAAATCAAAATCCAATAATCTTACAATAAAACTATCAAATTCTCCCATTAAATCCACCAGCTAAACTTGTTTATGTTGAACTTCAAGACTCAAGTTACTTCTATCTTTTGTGGTTTTGATGAAAATTGTAGTTCTATATCTTATGGTTGTAAAGAGTTTTAAATCACCTCAATATGAGTTCAGACAAAAAGATATGCTCAAAATACTATATAGTAGCACATGGAAGGTTTGTAAAACAGAAAATCTGGACAGCACCTGTCTTGTACTTCTTTCCTTTTTTCGGGTAATGAACAACATAATTAGGTTTTGGAATAAACATAAAAGTTGTAGAGTTACAAGTTATCTTTCCATATCACTTGGAGTCACTTAAAGTGGAGTTTTACTCAAGGAGATATGCTAAAAACACCAAAACATGTGCAGTGTACAAACAAGTTTAGTGAAGTTACCACAAAAAAGAGAAGTAACTTGGGGTTCATCAAAAACAAATCTAGTTGGTTGATTTAGTGGGAGAATTTGATAGTTTCATGTAAGATTACTGGATTTTGATAAGGAAAAAAGAGGGTTGAGGTTTTCTTTTTAGGAGTTCTTTAGCAAGAGGGAAAGAAATGAATGGAGTTGAAAAGGATTATGACACAAAAAATGATATATATATCACCTTGGATAAATATAAAAGGGGCGGCTGCCCAAAGTACTAAAATATCTATTCCATTTCATAATTAAACAACAACAACTACAACAACAAATCCAGTTATTTCTCACAAGTGGGGTTTGGGGAGGATAAGATGTACACAATCTTACTCCTACCCTAGAAGAGCAAAGAGGCTGTTTCTGATAGACCCTCGGTCGGAAAAAGAATGAAAAAAGTAATGGCAACAAATAGGAACAACAACAAGATAACAAAAAGACCGAAGTCAAAAAAATCAGTTAAACTCTAGGTAGTAATAACAATCTATGAATCAAAGGATATCATACTAACACTAATGCTAGTAAATTGAGTAACACATTCTATTTCATAATTAATTTAATAAAATAATAGTAAGAGTATTCTACATAACTACACCATGACGTCCCAATATCTGTCCCACAAAATACCTTATAACTTGAATCTGATAAGATAATTTCTATAACTTAATGCCCAATACGCGATATAAAATAGGATTCTTATCGCTAGTCAAATAAGCAACTTTCTAATAACGTGAAAATTCAAGTTCAAGAAGTGTGAAGTACAGTTTGTCCTCACTATAAAGATATGGTCAATTGAAAATGCAAATCCTAGTTTAGTAATTTTGGGGTGTTACATGCTGCAGTACAAAATGACTTAACATTTTAGTGTTTTAGTAAAATTTACCCCAATTCATTTCGTTCTCAACCAAAACATTAGCAACATGAGTCTGAACATATTCTCATCATTCCCTTGCGGTGAAACACATCCATAATCATACCATCTCATAAGTATGCATGTCCTTCCTAGTGATAGTACTAACAAGTGATGCATACAAGTAAATAATGGGATGGGGCATCACACTTATATTTTGTGTTGTTTTTGACCAAGTCTACATTGATTTCAAAAGACTGTAGATCTTTTGAGACAACTTCGCTTCATATGATTTTATGTCTATTTTGTTCGTTTTTAGCACCTTGTAATCGTTGCACTAGTAGAACGGTATTTGCATCTGTGTAGAACACAAACAAACTATCTTAGGCGCCTTTTCTTTTATTATCCAGTATTTGTTGTACTTGTACCTTCTGTTTGGATGTGGTCATTGTACAGCCGTCTTAACATTCTCTTTTTCGTAACTGATCTTGTGGATATATCGGACCTTAAAGGTGCAGCTTTCTTTGTGATATAGCATTGCTGGTGTTACAAACATTCGGTAGTACTTTGTCTTTCACTTTGTTATGCATCTTCCTACCTTATCCATTTCACATCTTTATCCATCATGCCATTCCCTTGCATGGTTGAGCCCAAAATTCTGTCTAACTTTGCTCCGCTGTCATTTTTATGGGGTTTAAAGTTGCAGGGCATATACTTTTACTTTCACTTACACCAAGTATTTGTTATGTTTGGTTGTTTGGTGGTCTAGGCATATGTTCAACAGTTAGAGACTAGTAGAATGAAGCTGACACAGCTAGAGCAGGAGCTTCAACGAGCTCGGCAACAGGTTTGTTCGGCGCAATTATTTGTCCTCATTTATTTCGTCTTGCTCTAGAACTACTAGTAACCTATGTAGTTGTTGGCTAGTATCATTTAAAGATGATAAACATTTTTGATAAGCTTTGTTCTTCATCTGCAGGGCATATTTATTTCAAGTTCAGGAGATCAATCACAGTCAAAGACTGGAAACGGTGAGCTTATTTGGTTTGCAAAATGGTGAAAAAACTCCAACTTTTCAAACAGTTGCTACTTCCAAGCCTGAGATGGTTTGGCCAATCCGCTGGTGCAACACTATAATAATTGAAGATGGTAAAAAGGATGACATACCTTAGAATTGATGTGGACATAACTAAGAGACAAACCCAGTGGAAGCACAGGATTTGTATAGGCGATATAACTAGTTGGGATTAAGGCATAGTTGCTGTTGCACTTGCATTAAATCCAATATTTGCCAGGAACCTTGTTAGTTTGGTAGAGACTTCTCTGTAGGTGTAGGGATAACTGTGAAAAATGGTGTCTTCTGTTTTATAGTACCCTAATTTTCTTTGAAAGACATTATTTTTCCAATATTAGAATGAAATTGTGCGGAGTGGGATCATATTAACAGATCCAAACTACTCTGTGATTTGAAATGCTCTTTTGGTTCTTTGCAGATCAATATATTTGGACTATAATTGATTTTTTATGTAGCTAGTTTACATTTTGGGTTCCGAGAAAGTAAGTAATATTAACATTTGCTATTTTAGGAGCTTTGGCGTTTGATGTAGAATATGGACGATGGCTGGAAGAGCACAACCGGCGAATTACTGAACTTAGGGGAGCTGTAAGTTCTCATGCTGGTGATGGCGAACTGCGTATAATCGTGGATGGCATCTTGGCGCACTATGATGACATATTCAGGATTAAAGGTGATGCTGCAAAGGCTGATGTTTTTCATATATTGTCAGGCATGTGGAAAACTCCTGCAGAAAGATGCTTCTTGTGGTTGGGTGGATTCCGTTCATCAGAACTTCTCAAGGTGAGAGCCTTTTTCTTCCATTCCAAGAAGTGACAACACTGCTTGAGAAACCCCAACCCCTGCCTCCCCAATGGAATTAAGGAAAGAAAAAAAAAACGGAATGGGTTTAGATGTTTAGGACAATTGGTGGTTATCCACATTCAAAAAAGAGTTCGCCAATATTGAGGTGATTTCTCTTAGAATTCAACGTGGTAAGTCAGCTTAATCTTTCATATGAAAATCTTACTATTGTGTTCCTTCACTATGAATAATAAAGGACAAATCTTTCTACCTTTCTCATAAAATAATACTCCTTCTGTTCCAAAAAGGCCGATAATTTTCGTATTTCGAGAGTCTAATGAGTTGTTCTTTGACCAAGACAATTTTTTACGCCTTTTAGATATTTTGGATTGTTAATTATTGTGACATAGTACTTGTAGTTTCCAAATATGTAAATTTTATTTCGAAAAACTTCAAGATTCTATGTCCGATTTGTGGTCAAAATTAAGAAGTTTGACTCTCGAGATCCAATGAGTATCATTCTTTTTGGGACGGAGGGAGTAATAATAATAAAGGACAAGTCGACTTCTGACCTTAGTTACAGCCACTTGATGAAGGACTTGTCTATACTCATCTAGACAGAAGTTCTTGGTTTTTGACCGGATAACTCCTGAATTTCTATGTTCTCATGATAATCTTTGCTTTAGTTATACCTCTTCCTCCACTGTTATTTTCTCTCTCATTTTGGTTACAATTCATTTTTATTACTCTTAGCTTTAGATGTCTAAAATATTTGCTTGCTCTCTTTATTTCTCTTTCCAAGGGCTGGAGGTGTTTAAAAGGCAGGATTATTTTGTGCTTCCTTTGCTCTCATTAACTATTACCTTCTGCTAGTTTTTAATTAGGATAATTTCATTTTTGGGCCGCCTAAAAAATAATAGCGGCAAATATATATGTTTTGTATATTTAAGTAGAAATATACATTTAATATACATAAATATACATATGATATACATAAATATACATATAATATTATATGTTTTCTATATTTGGGCTACCACCTATAATTATTTTTGGCCTCGGAGCTAAAATGAAAAAAAACCCTTTTTAATTTCCTTTTCCATTGTTGCAGCTTCTCATTAATCAGTTAGAGCCTTTAACTGAACAACAACTGTTAGCTATCAACAACTTGCAAGAGTCATCGCAACAGGCAGAAGATGCTTTATCCCAGGGAATGGAGGCATTACAACAGTCATTGGCTGAGACCTTGGCAGAGTCTCTTGGACCTTCAGGCTCCTCGGGGAATGTTGCCAATTACATGGGTCAAATGGCGATGGCAATGGGGAAGCTGGGAACACTTGAGGGCTTCATTCGCCAGGTGCTTAATGCTTTACTCGTGTGTATTCATTTGGAAAAAATAGACTTGGTTATCTGATGCTCTCCTAAAAGCCTCAGATTTGTCATTGAAAAGTGTCATACTACCTCGGCTCGATCCAATTTCTTTTTGTTTTTGTTTTTGTTTTTTTTTGTGATAGTATTTGATTGGATATCTTCACAAGGTAGGGATAAGTTCTACGTACACGCTACACTCCCCAGATCCCACCTGTGGAATTACACTGGGTTTATCGTTGGTGTTTGATCGGATATAGAGTTTAAGAAAGGCAGAAAAATATTGAAACTTGTGGTAAAAAACATGCCATAGACATTTGCGTGGGTAATATAATCATTAAGGGTAAAATGAGAAAATTAAAGTTAGAATTGTTTCTAAATATGGAAAGGTACCATTCTTTTTGGACATAATAAAAAGGAAAGTGTGTCACGTAAGATGACACGTGTGTTATAAAATGAGTACAGGGGGAGAATTTTCCTCAAGAGATTCATATTTTAAGTCCATTCAAATAAACCTTTTACTGCATCATACTTGTCTAGTCCACCCAAAGGATTCCTGCCAACCAACATCCCTCTTGGACATGATCTGTCACCAAAGTGTCGTATTCTATTTTGCCATTGCTGTTGCATGCGGGAAAAAGCATAAATTTGACATCTCTTCTTGTTGACATTGTAACAAAGTGAATTCAGTTTGTTGTAATCTTGGGAGGAGATGGTGAGAACTAGTTATGTTTTTGTTTTTCACAATTTAGTAACTAACTTACTCTCGCCATTTCATTTTATATGACGGTGTTTGATTAGGCATGGAGTTTAAGGAAAACGGGATGTTTGGCACATACCAAAACTCTAAGGCGGAACTATGTTGTCCGGCGAGGGTGCACGAGCACCTGGAAACTTCGAGAAAAACTTGATATATACCCGTAAATATCTTCAAGATGTACACATATACTAGCAGCAGCAAATGCATGAACAAACATTAGCCTCGCACAGGTTAACTGTCTTCAGGGAGTTTCTGAAATATAATACACAGATAAAGATTACGCGCATAAAAATGAAAATATTATAAAGACAAACTATTTAATGTAGAAAAGATATATCAAAATTGAGCTATGTGTTTTCACTAACTTATCTAATTGATAGGCACACTTGCTAAATCATTTGACATTTCCTTTCCTATTTTTCTTCTAATTTTATTCAATAGAATCAAATGAGAGAGGAAAACTTAATTAATGAACTGAAGTAATTTTGTTCTGATTATCGGTTTGGCTGTTTTCTTAAATAAAAAATCTATTATACCAAAATGATATTAATCACCACTGACTGAGTATACCTCCGATTATCGGTCTTTATGACCAGAGCGGATTTACATTTAATGAATGATGTACCTACTACCTTCCGATCATAGCATGCCAATAAGGATAAAATGATAAATTTAAAGTTAAATTTTTTTTAAAATGTAAATCTGTCATTCCTTTTGAATACATTAACAAAAGAAAGAGTGCCTTATAAAATGGGATATATGGGGTAATACAAATGCGATACAAGATACAGCTTTGTATGTATAAAAATACTTTAGAAAATACAGAAATATATGTGAAATTGTTAAAGGATTAAGTATCGTGCATTTATTATACTAATTGACTACATTTATTATGATAGTAGTGCATGTATTGCTTGACATGACCGTATTTATCATTACAACACCAACCATTACTTGCAAATAAAGACTAGGAATTCTTGTCCTTTAACATGCCCTGTTAAACTCAAGATGGTGGGACACTTTGCAAATAAAAAATTGGGAATTCATGTTGGGCATGCAGGAAAGATTATTGTTTGATGACATGGCGCTGATGAATGGGTGACAGCGTCTCACGGGATGGCACCTGGTGCTGAATGTATTATGAAATGTTGCTTGACGATGACCTGGTTTTGGTTGAATAATAATAGGTCGTTGGATGCGACAAGGAGCTGAATTTGAAACATGGCCGTTGGATGCGACAAGGAGCTGAATTTGAAATATGTAGCGTAGATTAGGTGCTGAGTGGAGAGTAATGTGTCCCTGGACAACGACATCACTCTAACTGCAAATGTGTCAATGTACAATGACCTGACCCTAATAGAAAACTGTTGGTAGAGGGAGATGTGGCATTGACATGATGTTAAATAGAGACACGTGTCACTAGAAAACAACTATTAACTGAAAACATGTTGCTGATGGCGACGTGGCACTGACACGTGCTGCTTGGAAAAATGTAATTGGACAACAACGAGGTGCTGACTGAAGACTGTTGTTTGATCGCTACGTGGCACTGTTGAATCGCTGATTAAAAATGTGCTATCAGATGGCAACATGTCGCTGGACGTTTAGGTGGCAATAACTGGAGACATCACACTAGATGGTGACATGAGCCTGCCTAGTGTAGTAGCGCTGGCAAAATGCTGATAGAAAATGTGTTGCTGGACGACAAAAATTGAGGGACCAAAGTAGCCTGAATGGTGGCCAAAACAAGGAAGAGAGATGTCCGCCATAATAACCATTTCAAAAAAAGGCTGTGTTGTTGTCAGAGCTATCACAGTTTATTTACAAAATGATCCACGTAGACCAAAAGGTGACGTAAGGCTGCCCTTGGAGCGCAGAAGCAATTTATGTCTTTATAGAGCTCTGATACATCTCAAATTAGGCCATAGAGTCTTTGATAGCATGTGTAAAATCTTGAGGGAGGAGAAAGAAATGAGAGAATTACTCCCTTCATTCCCTTTTACTAGTGCTCTATTTACTTGGCACTTCTCTTAAGCAATCATTTATTAAGGATTTGTTTTACTAAATTATCCTTGTAAATGGTTATTAAAGTTGTTACTTCAATAAACTTAGGAAGTGAGGGTACTTAAAAATAAGGGTAATGCTGGAAGAAAAACTCTCTTTGATTTGCTAAAAAGGACAAGTAAAAGGAAAATTTATTTTTGGTATAAGGGGCTAGTAAAAGGGAACAGAGGGAGGATTTGTGTTCTTAAATTGGTAACTAACTTGCTACAAATGATTTGCAAGATACACCTATTATTAGATGTGGAAATACAAAAATACGACAATGTATGTGAAGGTAATAAAGGATAGAGTGCGGTGCATTTGTTGCACCGCCTGATTACATAGTACATTAATTATGATAGCGGAGCATGGCTACTATTTTTTATTATATGGTGGCGATCTTGACTTTGATGATGGTTGCATTTATTGTACCTTTTAATTGCATTAATTATCTTCTCTCAACCGAGAAGATTTGGTGTAGTTCCATTAGCATATAGAACCATCGGGACCTTACCATAATAATAACAACTTGAGACCTTTTTGTCAGGACTCGTTAGCCACCTGGCACTACCTTATGTTAAAAAAGGTCCCATATTCACGTAGGGTGAGGGGAAGGCCGCACCCCAAGGATTGTGATGTAGGTCCTGACGCAAGCATCATGATTAATGGAGGAAATTTCTAGGTGCTTGTTAGGACCTTTATTTTCCAGTCATCATACGAGTTACTAAAAATCAATTGATATAGTTGTATGCCAGATATGGGGATACAAGATTCAGGATTACATGTATTATTTGAGAGATACACGCTCTATCTGGTGGAAAGTTCTCCATTTTAGTGTCTTTCTTCAGTTTTTCTAATGGCGATGTCAATTATCTCCATTTCAGGCCCTTGTGGCTTCTCTTGTATCATTTATGCAACAATTAGTCTTTAGAGGTTGCATAAGAATACTCGTGGAAGAGTTCAGAATAGGTACCTAGTTGTGGTATAGGTGTCTTGTGTTGGTATTTTAAAATAGTGGTCTGAAGAATTTGCCGTCAGACCTTGTTATGTGCACTTATTTGGGATCATTAATAGCTTTCCGAGAGGCACATAGTGCCTTGGGACTTTATTGAGGGCAAAACTTTCATCCTAGCTTCGTTTTGTCTAAAAACAAATATTGAACTACTTATTCATTTCTATCATTTATTTTTCCTTTTTTCTTCTATGTTTTGATATTTTGTGTTTTCCCTGATGAGAATAAGTAGGAAACAAAAAGTGGAGTTGCAGCAACTGTAGTTCTCTCTCTCTCTTATAATTGCTTAGCTATGTTACTTACCTTGAGAAAGATGCTCCCAAGTTGCTGAAGATATTTAGTCCTTGTGTTTTCTTGCATATGTTCCGAAGATAGAGAGGATATGAGGTTTTTGGGGCGTCATAAAATTTCAGAACTTCTCGTCCTTTTCCACTCTTGATTTTATAGTGATAAATCAGAGACTCGGCTGTACCAATTGGAAAACTGGTAGTACTATTATCAGCATGGTGCTAATAGTTATGGTTGAAAAATTTAAGACCAGAGGTGAGGTTTGCCGTTTGCAAACTTTGTTAGTTAGGTTGACGAATATGCTTCCAGAAAGAAAAGATCTGTTTTTAACATGCCGCAGTTTTGTCGGATTGGATGGTAAATTGCATGCATGAGCTGCCATTCGTACAAATGTTTATCTGCACGTTTTAGTACATGTTGGTGCCATTTAGAAAATATAGTGAACTTCTAGTACTTTTTATTTCTATTTTATTTTGTAAAGTATTGGTTTGAGATGAGCTTAATGGAGCGACTTGGTCAGTGAAAATTCATATAGCCGCCCCAACTTGGTTGGGATTGATCCGTAGTTGTTGTTTTGAGTACATGTTGGATGTTTCCCTCGCATACAAAATACTGAACTATAAAGTTTTAAATGTCAGGCTGATAACCTACGACAACAGACACTGCAGCAAATGCATCGTGTATTGACAACTCGTCAATCAGCTCGTGCTCTTCTTGCAATCAGTGATTATTTCTCTCGACTTCGTGCACTTAGCTCTCTCTGGCTTGCACGTCCCCGAGAGTAACAAGCAACACCAACTTTCTTCTAATACTGTTCTGAAAGATTCTTGGCGACATTTGTAAATGAGAACCTCTTCCTGAAAAGCTGCTGGCTTCAACGGATTTCCATGTGGCGGGGCCGTTACAAATCCCAGCTTAGATTTTGTTGCACTATTTCCAGTCCATGTTCGTTTGTTGTAATGGTAACTTCATTTATGGAGTTCTTCAAGCTTGTATCAGTTTTCACAATAATTCGGATAGATGTAAATGAGATCAATTAGGTGTAATGTATCTTAGCATATTTCACAGTTATAAGAAATAGACAGTGGCTGACTGACTCTCCAATCTCTGTTGTTTTGGTCATGTATTTCTCTCTATGGGTCGCTGTTCATCCCTCCTCCCCCCCCTCCCCCCCCCGGTTGCAAAGCGAAAAATTGCTTGAAAAGAGGTTACATATAATAATGCAGATCTACTCGCCCAGCGAGAAAGACCCTTTGGGTCGTTTAGTATGCAGACTAAATTATATTGGGATTATAATTCTGCCAAGATAATATAATCCCAAGTTTGATAGGATAAGGTGGGATATCCTGTATTAAAATTAGGATAAAGTATACTGCCAATCAAATATAATATAAATTTATTCCCACATCTTATCCCGTGTACCAAACGACCCCTTCTAGTAATAGTGAAGTAGTTGCTGCTAATATCGGTAAACTTTGGAAGTTTTATCTGCCCTCTTGATGAGGTACCTTTTTTTTTTTTTTTTATAATTATTTTTTAAATATTATTTTATCACATTGTCCTGATGAGGTACCTAAGTATCACATTGTCCTACTTGTGAAAAGCAAATGAAAAGATCTAGTACAAAAAATACTAGAAATGTATTATATGCATTATTTGTTGAAAGCAAAAGATACTAATTAACTACTGTAGATACTAATTAACTATCACCAATATTTTCACTTTGGGAACCCCTGAACTCCGTTCAAGAACTGAGGGCCTTTATGCCCGCAGTTCTTTTACCTGATCGTGAAGTGGACGAAGTGGGAGGTGGAGCACTGGGTCTAATATGATCTAAAGCATTTTGATATGCATCATAAATTGTCTGTGCATTTATTTTAATTGAGGCTATTGCATCTCCAGTCATTGGCACTTCTACCTATGTCTGTAGTAATTGAAATGCGACAATCTATATGGGTAAATAGATATTGCAAATATTGTTCGTATTCATGCTTATATTTGTAAATGTCGGCCTTCACTGTAGAGCGAGGCCATCCTTTAAATGTAGGATTATAAATTTTTCTAATATACTGTATAAAATGGGGGTTAGAAGGAAAACTATATGGTAAGCACATAACTGTTACCATTTTTGATAGTTCTCACGATCCTTATTTGGATCGTAGTATAAAATTTCTCCGGTAACGGTGTTAATTCCGGGTTGGACTAAGTTTGAACCTACACTATTTGTAACCGGACTACCTCCGCCCGCCCCCTGTTCCGCAGCTTTCAGTTGCAAATATTTTTGTTTATCTCTAGGGTGTCTCATTATGTGCCTAGTTAAACTACCCGTACCGCTACGATTGCCAGTAAATTTATGAGCCAACAAAGACCCACAAGTTTTACACCTAGCTTTGTTTTCTTCTCTTAATTGAGTAAAAAATTGCCAAACAAGAGATGGTTCGGGCCGTTTAGGAGGTCTTCTATCAAATGTAAGGGTTATTACAGGAGGGTCCTCAGTTGGTTCATTATTAGGACTAGTAGGTGTATCATCTAAGTCGGGTTGCGTTTCATCTAAATCGGGTTGGTTTTCATGTGTCTCGGGTTGGGTTTCACTATGATAAAGAGCGTTCATTGTTTCGGTATCTAATTGAGCACCGGATCCAACATCATGATAATATTGACTATCGGTATATTGCATTAAAGGGTGATCACTATCAAGAATATTAGGTAGAGGAGGACGGGTAGCAGGGGGAGGAGGAGTAGCTTGGCTACTAGATTGACCAATTTTCGCTTTTCCCTTCCCCTTACCACCAAACATTTTTTTCAACGAAAAATCCATATTAATTATAATTACACTAATTAAAACAAACACAACAATATATTAATTATAATTAAACTAATTAAAACAAACACAACAATATATTAAAAATTAAAGAGTTGGAACGAGGTTACCGGATTGAAGAACAACTTCTTGAAAATTGAATATTGTTGAAGACTTGAAGACTTTAATACTTCAATTCACCAACTTCACAATTTTTCACGAAATTGAAATAATAATATGAGCACTTATGGAAATAATTAGAGAGAGATTGAGGGAGATTGAGAGAGATTGAGAGATTTTGTGAGTTAAAATAAAAGAATGGGGGGTATTTATAGGTGGGAATAGGTGAAAAGTGTATTTATAAAAAGTTTGGGGTTTAATTAAAGTTTGGGGGCCAAAATGGCTATTTTTAAAAGCCCAAACGGTCATTTTTTGAAGCCCAAACGGTCAGATTTTAAATCTGACCGTTTGGGCCATTTTTTTTTTTTCATTCAAATTATAGCCGTTGGGCCCGCTAGGCCAGCTGGGCCCGGACCAGGCCCGCCAGCCGGTCCCGGGCCTGACGGGCTTTTAACTGTTTGAGGCCCAAGACCGGTAGGGCCCGGACCACAGGCCCGTTAGGCCTGCCAGGCCCGCGGTCCTGGGCCGGTCCTGGGCCAGGCCCACCGTGGGCCACAGCCTTACCCCTTATTATTGCTTGAAGTGAAATAAGTTTCCCTTTTGAGCTTACGTGGCACCTACATCGTTTTGCACGTAGTTTTAGCGCGTATGAAGAAAAATCAATCTGACAACTTTTTTATTTTACTTTTCCTTTGTTTGCCTTTAACTTTTCTTTTCATTTTCTTTCTTTCTTTCTTCCTTTTTTGCTCGTCTCCTCCTCCTCTTCTTCTTCATTTAAACCAGTTGATATCTCCTCCACCTCCGCATAATTTCACCCACCTCTGTTTCCAGCAAATTCTTCTCTGTTTTTGAATCTTTAATTTTGTTGAATAGTGATTTGGTTTTGATTTAGATTTTCAGATTTCGTTTGGTGGCAGTTTGTGATAGTAATTTTGATTGCCAGTGGTGAATTTGATTTTCCGGTGGACATGGGTGGTGGTGAGAGTGGCTATGGCGGAGCCACTGTTGTGTTGGAGAAGAAGAAAACAAAAAAGAAAAGAAAAAAGAAAGAAAAGGAAAAAAGATAAATGAAAATTATAAATAACAAAGAAAAATCAGTGTAAGAAAAGAAAGTACGTGGCAAAATGTGATTGATGCCTAGTCACAGAAAGTTATTTCACTTCAAGCAATTATATGTAAAGGTTGAGATTACAACTGTCAAATTGGTACAAACCTCAATCGATATATATATANATCCATATTAATTATAATTACACTAATTAAAACAAACACAACAATATATTAATTATAATTAAACTAATTAAAATAAACACAACAATATATTAAAAATTAAAGAGTTGGAACGAGGTTACCGGATTGAAGAACAACTTCTTGAAAATTGAATGTTGTTGAAGACTTGAAGACTTTAGTACTTCAATTCACCAACTTCACAATTTTTCACGAAATTGAAATAATAATATGAGCACTTATGAAAATAATTAGAGAGAGATTGAGGGAGATTGAGAGAGATTGAGAGATTTTGTGAGTTAAAAATGAAAGAATGAGGGTATTTATAGGTGGGAATAGGTAAAAAGTGTATTTATAAAAAGTTTGGGGGCCAAAATGGCTATTTTTAAAAGCCCAAACGATCATTTTTTGAAGCCCCAACGGTCAGATTTTAAATCTGACCGTTGGGCCATTTTTTATTTTTATTTTTTTTTTTCAAATTGTAGCCGTTGGGCCTGGCTCAGGCCCGCTGGGCCCAGACCACGCCCCGCCAGCCGATCCCGGGCCTGCCGGTCCCGGGCCTGCTGGGCTTTTTCGTGCGGACCGGCCCGCGACGGGCTTTTAACCGTTTGAGGCCCAAGACCGGTAGGGCCCGGACCACAGGCCCGTTAGGCCCGCCAGGCCCGTGGTCCTCGTGGGCCACAGCCTTAACTGTATCCTCTAGATACTAATCCCTACTTTTGTCACCCTAATTACTCTTCTAGATCTTATTATCACTTTCTTCATCACCACAATTCGATTGGTTAGAAGCAGAAGGAAAGAAAAAAAAAAAGAGTAGTGAGAAAGACGATTATATCTTGATATAAAAACTTTTTAAATCATATACAATTTGCAAAATGATGTGGATATGGTTCAAATTAATTCTCACATGCATCTTCCGAGAATAAATAATCAAATTATGTGAACTTATTAATTTAATGGGAGTTATTGAGAAATTTGATTTACTATATTGCTTTTTCCAATATTTGTCACATGTACGCATTGACAAGTCACATACCTTTATATATAAGTGAAGATAACCTTTGTTTACAAGTCACATTTTAGGACAGGAGTTATGGACTTTATAACAACTATCTCAAGTACTAGTAACAAGATTCTGAGGTTAAATATCGTCTAAAAATGAATTTGTTGGTTATTGCACGGTGATACACGTGAAGATATCCTGAGGTATGTGAAAAAGCTTGTATAATTTGGTTTCGGATTTGTCGTAAAATTGAGATTATTTCGTTTTCTTATTACAATTTTAATCTATTTTTATAATCTAATAGTTTAGAGAGCCTTAGAGATTGTAAAGCTATAACTCTATCACCAAAACTATCCAATTCTTGGGCCAAAAGTTGCCAAAAAAGCCCACCATCACATGGGCCTCCATATTTGGCACAGTTGAAAATTGTTCCATGTATTTTCCCAAAATAATTGTCTCTCATTGTAACATTATACCCTGGGGTACTTGAAGATTTGCCAAATTCTGCAATAAGTAAAGGCTTTTTCAATCATCTATATGGGCTGGGATCCATTGTGAAGCCCATTTATCTTGGTCCTCTGGGCTTGTACATGGTTGTAGCCTGCAGTCCAAAAGATTAGTAACCGAACAAAGCCCGGTTAAACTAGGGCAAAATACAAAGTGGTATTATTATTTTTAGCTCGTGTCAGAAATTATTTACATCTGATGACTGAAAAAGAGTATAAAATTTATATAATTTCTGTATATAATATACAGAATGTATATATATACATAAAATATGTAAATTTTATATATTCTTTTGGCTATTATTTTTACAGCGGCTATACAATGTCATATTTCCAAATACAAAACTGACTGGTCCAATAAAACTAATTGCATTCACTAGTCAAAAAGTATAATATATATATATATATGTGTGTGTGTGTGTGTGTGTGTGTGTAAATATATATATGTAAATATAATATAAATCTATACAAAAATATATATATTATCGATTATTTTTTCTAAAAACGGCTAAAAATATACGGTTCTAACAAAATTATGCCTTTGAAAAGATAAATTGCGCAATAACTGATCTTTTATGTAGTCTCTAAAGTCTAAATCAATGGATGTTGACATAAAAATGAATTATATTGTTCATTCATGATTTGACTTTTAAATTGATCTGATTGAGTTTAAAAAAAAACAAAAAAAAGATAAAGTAAAAATGGTTGAGACAAATGGAGTACAACTCGAAGCCTCCTCCGTTAAGAAAAGATAAGTTTAAATTAAAGGATTTAACTTTTATAAATTGAGATTATACTATCAACTCAAAAAAGATAACTAAAGCAAACAGTCCGTAAATAGGGGATTAGTAATAACCTAGAAACATAATTCATGTTCCTTGGTACAATAAATTATTTTTTTACTGATAGTGTAAATATTCGTTAAATCAATATATAAAAAATCTTAGTCAATTGTCAATATAGTAGATTGAAAAAAGCAAAGTATATACTTTTAAAAAAAACCTATGATAATTCTTGACCTCAAATAAGTCGGGTCAATTATATGAATCCTCACTGATTATATTTTTTAATTTATAATATATATGCATGAAGAAGAGGGGATTAGAGATTACCATTGATCAGGGTAGATTTGAATTGTGGTAAAATCAATTCCCCAAAATTTGATTGTTGGAGATGAAATTACTCCCAGGTTCCAGATAATTAGGGTTGTACTGCTTCTTGTTATCCCAATAAAAATCCTTCAACACCAATCTCTAAGAGATGATTTTTATCTATTGATTTAAGATATGCTGCCATTCCTGTGATCCAGTTCTTCAAAAATATAATTCCAAAAAAAAAAAAAAGAGAATTTAATTTATTACTTCATGGAAAATAAAGAAATTAATAGAAGATGTAAATCATACTAAGCAAGCCCGGTGCGATGAAGTCTAATTGAGGAGGCCGCTGGTCAGAGGAGTCGGTCTTAGGTCTCCCATATGGGAAACCACTCACCCAACCAACTCAGCTAACCCTTACGGGCTAGGATTTTAATTTAGGACTCAATAATTTAAAAGGAAATCTCGAACCCGTAAGCTTTCATATCTTGATTCCACTTCCAATCAATATTAATATTTATTTATATTTTTAGTTCAAATTTTTTGTGAGGTTAACAAGGAGAAAAGACCTGAATAGTTTTTCCAGAGAGGTCAGATGAGAAACGAGCCTCATTCATTAGTTCCCATGCAAGAATTATTGGATCGTCTTTATTGTGTTAGCTCTTGTAAGCACAACCTGCAAAAAGAATATAAGTAAAATATATAGCTATAAAATTAAGGAAAAAAATATTAAAATAGATCACAGTAAATGGCAATAAGAACCATATTAGTTACTACTTTTTTTATTCCATAATAGATAGATATAATGAAATCATAATAAAAAAATTGGATTATTTCTTGTTTTATACATGTCATTTTTGCGTAGGTTATGCTAATTTTATATGCAGTCATTCAATTTATTAAATATCCCTAGCTGACCATTTCTAATAACGGAGCAGAATACCGTGAAAATTACACCCTAGTGAAACCATTACTAATTGATCTATAAATTATTTTTCGTATGAATATTATTACTAATTTACACATTAATGATGGTAATGGTAGTAGTAATAATAATAATAATAATAATAGTAATAATTGTAACAATCATAATAATAATAATAATAATAATAATAAATAATAATAATAATAATAATAACACTTTAAAAATTTTCCCTTAATATTTAATAAAATTTTGATTTAGTGAATCTTTTTTTATCGGATGTCAGAAGTACAAGAATATCAGACCAAATAGATATATGAACAAAAGTGTAATAATATCATACAATTTAAATAAAATTAATAAAGCATTTCATTAAGTTATAATGTGGAAAAAAAGATAAAATAAAATTATTTACCTTGACATGATTTTTGTAGAATCCTTTAACCATAGGTTAATTGCTGTCCTTTTTCCTGTTCTACGTATTGTTTTTTTCCTCCTAAAATATCCCAGTTGTTAACTAACCCAAGAATCAAGTGAATTCCATATTTTTGGGCTTCTGATATCACAAAATTTAATCCCTGATAAACAAAATAAAAAAAATAAAAAAAATCAAAAAAGAAAATATAATACAAAAATCGAGTAAAAGAAAGCGCAACTAATTTCTAAACGCTAGTGTAGATCCTGCAATGATACCACTTAATCATGAATTTATTTGGAATAGAGATTTTTTGGCGCAACTTATCCCAGTTTGTCAAGGGAGCAACTCCATTTTCAATCTTAAATTATATAAAATATGCGGACTTTCTTACTTTTCGTGTAGGATTAGATCCATTAAATAACTTGGGGTCTATAGTTTATTGTGTATTTAATTTTCAATAGAAGCTCGTACTAATTTTAGTTTTAATGAAGATCATAATTAAAGGAAATAAATGGGATGAGATCGAGAATAAAATTAATAAATTGCTTTGACTCTTTTAGTTTTAATTTAGGAGAGCGTTTCTATTTATGCTGAATAAATGAGATTCTATTAGTTATGAATTTTCAGAATAAAATTAAAACATGCGATTACAAGCATATAACAATAATCAAAATCGAGAAAGCATAATCGAATGATATAATTACATACTTCTTTTTCTCCATTAATTCACTCATTTTTCAAAAGTTAGTATAAGTTGAATTTGGCAAAGGATTAAACAAAAATAAAAGTTCTAAATCTTAAAAAACCAATTCTACAACAAAAAAACCCAAGAGAAGGTCTGCCTGCATATTGAATTTAAAACACCTTCTACCGAATCATTTGATCTTCTGACTTCTTTTTAGATTCAATTTTTATATACCGCGATTCACAAATTTCTCTTGGTTAGAAAATATAAAATAAAAAGCTCAAATAATTTCTTTCAACTCTTTTTCATAGGATTTGGTTTTAAACTTAGCGTACGTGAAAAGAAAGCCAAAAAAAAAAAAAAAAGGCGAAGAGAAAATCATAGTGCAAATATAACACACAGTTAAAATTATTTATATTCGATGACCGTAAAAAGATATAAATTATTTATATTATATATATATATATACACACATATTATTCGATTATCATGAACGAACCTTGTCTACAAAGCAGAGCGACCTCATCTTGCGGTGAAGCTTCTAGGCTCTAGCTTTAAATAATTGGAGTCCAGCAGTTGCCTTTATTTTCTTATCACCTTTGGAACACAATTATATGTCTTAACACTCATACTTGGAATTGGAAAATTTTTTCATCTTTGGATTTAAATTATATATATATTGACAATATTAAGAGTGATAGGAGGTTAAATATTATTTTTAATCATGTTATCAAATAATATCAAAAAAATTTATATGTAATTACCTCTGTGCTCCCCAGGGGCGGACCTAGCGTATTACCGACGGATTCAATTAAAACCATAACTTTTGACGGAGTAAAAATTTACATGTAGAAATTTATTAAACTTGCAAAAAAAGTAGATATGAACCCATAACTTTATAAGTATAATAGGTTCAATACTAAAAACTTTAAAAGCTAAACCCATAGGATTTAAATCCTGGATCCACCTCTGATACTCCCCTTGTGCTGATTTTTATGATAGTATTTGGTTTTTCTGAAGTCGATTTTGTAATCCTGAATTCTTGGCCTTTTTCTTTTCCTATCCTCAAAAGGGAACACAATGCGTGCGCGCGCGTGTATATATATATATATTTATATATATATATATATATATATATATATATCTATGCAATTTCATTGTCCAAAAATCAAATACTAACCTCAAACATTTGCTCGTTGTAAACACCAGGCGAAGACTGTAAGGTGTCGTTTGTTACGATGTATTAGAGAAAATAATGCATGCATTAGCTTTTGGTGTTACTAATCCCTTGTTTGATACACTTTTTCAACCTATGTATTACTAGTGCAAGTATTAGTTATACAACCTATTTGGTATTATCCTATGTATAATTAATACATAGCAAACTATGGTATTAGCAATACCAAGGCTATTAATGCATGCATTAGCATGAGTAAAGACAAAATTATCCTTAAAGTTCCTTAAAGCTAAAGAATATGGAGGGCATTTTTGTAAATAACTGATTTTCTTAAAAATTATGTATTGCATTTTAATTTTTAATATGCCATACCAAACAGTGGATAACAAATAATTTCTACATAAATAATGCTTGCATTACTAACCCATACATTATTAATCCTTTCATTACTATACACCTTATTCAACAATATTCTTATACACCCTACCAAACGACTCCTGAGGGTCTAGAACTGCCCCAGGGTCTAGCAACATTCATACCATAGTTGAAATGTGGTTGTAACCTTATTTCTTGTTGATGGATCAGAAGCCATATACATTAGCCAATAAGTATTAAAACCATTTAAATAAAATGGCTTTCCTTCTAGTGCAAAATGAGTTCCATCTGTATAAACATAACTAGGGTTGGAAAAAGCTTTAATTGGTTTGAGAAATTTATCTAAAAATAGTGTAAAAATAATAGCTAGCAAAATGGAGATGAATGAGTTATTCATCAACATATTTTAAATAATATGAAGGAACAAATAATAGAGGAAAAGGAAGAAAATGGTTTATGCTTGGTATGCTACTGATTTCTTGATGTGTTTATATAGGTGAGAACAAAAAACATTTTAAAAAAGTTTAATTAGTAGTGATGAGGAATCTAACTCAGTAATTACTCAAATACAGATATGATTTATCTGCATAATGTGAGATTGTTAGAATCAGGCACTTACTGTTATATAGTTGACATAGTCATAATTAATGAATAACAAATTACTAGACTAATATTTAGTACTGTTATTAATTTAGTTTGACCAATTTTATGAGTCACTTTAAACTTTATATTAAAGATGTCTGTTTCTTAACTTGCATAAAAATTATTTTTACGCAGATTTTCTTTGAGAGTGATTTATACTTTATCTGAACCATTTTAATTGAATTTTTTACGTATTAAGGAATTCACATCTTAATATTCATTAATAATGAAATTTATTAACAAATACTTCCAGGTTTTTTATACCAAAAGTAATTGTAGAAAAAAATTAATTTTTTTTTGATATATAAAAAAATTAAATATTAAAAACCCATTATAGAAAAATTAAAAAATTAATTAAAGTAAATCGAGGAGAATAATAAATTTTAACTTAAAAGTTATGTAGCTATGAACCACCTTGAACTGTCTAAGAAAACATCTTCTTGGGAATTGCATGTCATTGTTACACGTGTCATTACATAAAAAATATAAAAGCGTAACACTCCCTCGCTCTTTCAAAATTTCAATACTTATAATTTAACACCAAAATATATTTCTTTGCAAAAGTACCCTTTTCTTCACATCTCCAAAGCAGCACACTGCTCTCAAAATTAAACTCAACAGTGAAGTCAGAAAATCTCGTTAAACGTGTTTAAATTTTTAAGAAGTAAATATAATTATTGCTTATGGTAAAAATGATTAGTGACTGTTGGACGAATGAAGCAATAACACGCGAAGCTGAAGACAGATAAAATGCGAGATAGTAAATAGTCAATGCCGATTGCAAGCATGTGACCAGTGCTGGATGAGTCCCGAAGACAGAATAGCCGACGACAAAGGTTCAAAGTATTAACATCGGGTAGCATTCAATGAGTGGTCGTTACAGAGAATATTTGCATTTATAGCCAGCCGTTATGCAGCCATCAATGACGGTTTTATTCTCATTCAAGAGGGCTTGATTTGGGGATCTTGTCTCTCTAAATAAAGCTATAAATACGAGAATAACATCTATTGTATACACAAAATATTCTATACACAAAAGCTACACTTTACTCTCATTTTATAACACGATTCTCAGTCTTAATTCTTCGAACTTTTGCCGCCGGAGAGGCTAAGTTCATAGCCATGCTTGTATTTTATTTCATTTCATAATTTTATTTTTGTTCTTATTTATTTAATATTTTTGGTTCAAATCAATTCATTAATCTATAAACCACGTTATAAATTCAACTCTACCGTTTTATGGGTAAAAAATTTGGTGCCCACCGTGGGGCATAGACAATTATGTAATTACTTTGATCCATTCATCTGTAACTAGCAAATTTTGATTCCTTCCTTAGTAAAAGAAAAATCAGATATGACAGCTAATGATGTCAACGATGTCCACAATGTTGGAGCGCACAATGAACGAGAAGATTTGTTCCAGCATGATGATTCAACCAGCAAAACCCGCAATGAAGGAGACGAAGCAACCGCAGTTCGCGAAGGCCAGTATCCTTGACATATGAGGGGCCCAACTCCTGATGATGCGGATGATGAACACGTTGTTGAAACGGTCAAGCTCTTGCGAGAACAACAAAAAGCGATTATGGGTCACCTCTAAAGGCAAGATCAGGTGATGAAAGAATTAAAGCAAGCGTTATCGGGTGCGTCCAATAATGCTTGGAAGGACTACGACCCTCCCAGCATTCTCACAAATCAAACGGTTCAAAGAACCGATAATGACACTCCAAGGGAGGAGATCGGTTTCGTCGAGACAGGAGGTACTGATAGTGGATCTGGGAACAACAACTTAAATGACTGTTTCAAAACTGAGCTCATGAGATTTATGAGAGAAATGAATGAATGAATGGACCAAAATGCTTAAGAAGTTCCATGCTCAGATGAATCAGATCTTGTGAGCGTCGTCGATGTTAAAGGGACCAGATTCAAAGAAGTATACATAGTTGTTGTTTAAATCAAGTGCGGCTCCGGAGTTGATCCCAAACAGGTTTAAGATGCCAAATATATCAAAATATAATGGGACTTCAGATCCACAAGACCACATCATGACCTACACTACAGAAGCAAAGGGAAACAACCTGACCCAACATGAGATCGAATATGTTTTGTTGAAAAAGTTTGGCGAAACCCTGACGAAGGGTGCCTTAATTTGGTATTCTCTCTTAGTTGAACATTCCATTGTTTCTTTTGAAATGCTTGCAGATTCGTTTATCAAAGCTCATGCTGGAGCAAGAAAGGTCCAGGCAAGGAAGGCAGATATATTCAGAATATTCCGGGGGAATCCGAACTATTACGAGAATTAGTGATTCGGTTTCAGAAGGAAAGGATGCTGTTACCAGCAGTACTGGATGATTGGGCACCGGAGGCATTTACAAAGGGTCTCAACCCATTGAGTTCTGATGCCCCCCAAAAGCTAAAAGAAAGCTTGCTAGAATTTTAGGAAAACCACATGGACAAATGTTTACAACCTCTACGAGTCAAAGATCAGAATAGAAGATGATCAACTTGGCTCCTCGGTGTCTTCCAAAGGATGGAATCTTGACCGGAGTCAAGATAAATTTGATTTTGATGCTAATAGGAGGTCCTCTAAAAGTCGTTTTCAACCTTACGAGAGGGCCGATGGGCGTGGTAATAAAGGATTCCAGTCATCGGATAGGTTCGCTTCTGATAGAAGGGTGGATCGTGGCCGGAGTAGCAGATCGTTACAGGAGAAAGAGACATCGGGGTCCCGAGGTTCAGCATTTCTTAGGTTATCTGATTATAATTTTAATATCAGCCTAGAGGAATTGGTGTCGGCCATGAGAAATATTAAAGAAGCTAGGTTCCCTAAACCAATTCAATCCGATCCTAGCCAAAGGGATCCTAATCTATAGTGTGAATTCCATGAAACTCACGGCCATAGGACTAGGAACTGTTGACATCTTCTAGAAAAGATGGCAACTTTGTTGAAGAATGGTCATCTCAGAGAGTTTTTAAGTGATCGCACCAAGAACATATAGGAGAAACCGGGATAATGCAGAACCATCAATGCCGGTAACAAGGTCACCTCAAATGACAATCAACATGATCTTCGGATTGGGTGATGTTTTCGGCAGCAAGGAATACGAAGATATCGGTGACTCATGGTAAGAGGATCCGAGGGATCTCAGAAGATGACATCACCTTCACAAAACAGGATGCTGATAGACTTCTTCTACCACACAACGATGCTTTGGTAATTTCTCTTAATGTTTTAGATTTAAAAGTAAATGTGTTGGTGTATCCAAGAAGCTCAGCCAACATAATGGAGAGTTTTGGAGCAAGCGAAGCTGACCGAAAATATAGTTCCGGCAAACAAAAATTTTGGCCGGGTTCAACTTAATAAGTGTCACAACCCGAGGAGAAATTTTGCTGCCCTCTTATACCGAAAGAGTAACAAAGACTACCTGGTTCAAAGTGATAATGGCGACATGGGATATAATGTAATACTTAGAAGGCCATGGATACATGAAATGAAGGTTGTTCCCTGAACATACCAGTGACCATTTCTAGTAACAAGGTCAAAGAAACAAGCAAATAGCAATTACAGGAACCGATACCTTCTTCCATCTCAATTGAAGATGATAAAGATTAGGAGTCATCGGAATTATATCAGGTACCAGAGGAGACGGATGCGGCCAAGTCAACTGCAGAAGAGCTCGAACAAGTGGCCTTGTTTGAAGATTTTTGGAAAGAAATTTCCATTTAGGAACGGGGTTGAGTCCTGAACTCAGGTTAAAAATTATGAATTTTCTTAAATCTATCGTTGATTGTTTTGCATGGTCGTATTCAGATATGACTGTAATTATATTGGAGATGGAGGTCCACAAACCGAGTTTGGATCCTAATTCCCTTCGGTAAGGCAGAAGAAACGATCGATAATAGAGGTCAGAAACAAGTTTGTTAAGGAAGAGGTAACCCGATTACTTAATATAGGTTCAATTCGAGAGGTAAATTACTCGGATTGGCTAGCTAACGTAGTAGTAGTACCTAAAAAGAATAACAAATTTAGAATCTGTGTAGATTATAAAGATTTTAATAAGGCATTCCCTAAGGACTCTTTCCCATTACCAAACATTGGTCAAATGATTGATGCTACGGCAGGGCATGAGTTAATAAGTTTTCTTGATGCTTATTCCGGGTATAATCAAATTAGGATGGACCTGGAAGATCAAAAGAATACTTCTTTCATCACAAATTTTGGCACATATTGCTATAATGTGATGCCTTTTGGTCTTAAAAATGCCGGAGCCACTTACTAAAGGCTTATTAATGTTCGAAAAACAGATAGGTAAAACAACGAAAGTTTATGTTGAACATGTTAGTTAAGCCTCTTAATGCAGGAGATCATCTGAAATATCTCCAAGAGACATTCCACATTTTGAGAAAATACAATATGAATCTCAACCCAGAGAAGTGCGCCTTCGGAGTTGGTTCCAGTAAGTTCTTGGGGTGAAGGAATAGAAATAAACCCCGAATAAATCAAAGCCATCGAGGATATACCTGACCAGTTAACAAGTGTGAAGGAAGTATAGAGATAGAACGGCAGATTGACAGCTCTAAGCAGGTTCATCTCGAGGTTTTTGAAACAGTGTCATCATTTCTTTTCACATTTGAAAAAGAAAAACTACTTCGTGTGGACTCTGGAATGTCAACAGGCACTGGAAGATATAAAATAGTACCTGTCTACCCCTCCGTTATTGTCAAAACCAGAAGAAGGTTAGCATATGTTGATTTATTTAGCGGTCTCGGATGTAGCGATAAGCTCTGTTTTGGTCTGGGAAGAAGAAGGTATGCAATTTTCCATTATTATGTTAGTAAAATATTATCAGGAGCGGAGCCACGATATCCGCACCTTGAAAAGCTGGCCTTAGCTATCGTAGTTGCCTCTCGAAAGTTTTGGTTTTATTCTCATCCAAGAGGAGCTTGATTTGGGGATCTTATCTGCCTAGATAAAGCTATAAGTAGGAGAATTAACATCCATTGTACACACAAAACATTCTATACACAAAAGCTACATTCTGATATCATTTTATATCACTATACTCAGTCTTAAATCTTGAATATTGTTCTCATTTTTGCCACTAGAGAGGCTAAGTTCATAGCCAGGCTTGTATTTTTATATTTTATAATCTTATTTTTGTTCTATTTATTTAATATTTTGGGTCAAATCAATTCACTTGTCTATAAACCACACTTATAAATTCAATTGTACCATTTTATGGGTAAACAATTACAAAGTTCAAAACACCTAACTTGAAAATAGCCAAATGTTCAACAATATACACAAAGTTATGTCTCTACTCGAGTTATTTCTACTATACTAAAGTACAATCCATGTTTTGTATAATGAATTTTTATCAGATTTTGATATTCGGCTATGTGTATTTATATGCATGCCGCCTCGCATTTTGCTCATATTTTGTGGAATTTGGATGTGTAATGTAATAATTTGTTCTAGTTCATGGTATTTTTATGTGTAGGAGTTACCCGGAGGCAATGTGGGATGAAGGTGCACGATTTAAAGTAAAAAGAGAACAAAGCAAAAAATGGGCCAATGTAGTGCCTAGGGTAGTGCATCGCACTACCCATGGTGTAGATTACAACCTGAATTTTTTTGGCATTAGCTCAGCGCCAGGGCTAGCGCGATGAGCTACCCTGGAGGCTGAGTGACGGAACACTCTCCTATTTCACTGGGGATAAGGTTTTGACGGCCCTACACACCCCTAACTCGTATAAAAAGAATTCTAAACCTATTTTGGAGGGGGAGGACGCCACTTTGAGAGAAAAACACAAGCAAGGAACACTTGGGAATAAGGATTCTCAGCTTTTCTTCATCTTTCTTAGTATTTTCAACTATTCAACAATTATGAAATTGTTTAACCATATCAAGAGTGGCTAGAACCTCATTGTTCTGGGGTTATGAGTCGTTATTGACTATTGTAGTTGACAGTTGATTGCTTTGCTTGGTTTATCATATTAATTTGTTCATTCAATCTTGCACTTAATTATTCTATTACGTAGCTAACAATGGAGTACTATCTACGAATTTATAAATGAACTCGAAAGTGGGAACTATAGATTGCATATAAGATTGAATATAGTAAGTTCTTGAATTCGGGCATCGAAGAATAGTTTTGCGATTAGGATAGACATATTCTAGTTGCCTTACTTGGTTATTTTCATAGGAAGTGTATATGCATTCTTGTTAATTCTAATTCTATAGACATATAGTATTAGGTTGGTCTGAATAGGCGAGCGAAGCATCGAAAGAACTTTGCGAGCATAATAAACCCCGTTAATCAATAAATTAGATAAATCAAGTGATTAAATTAATCCAAAGAACTCAATAGGAGAGACATTAATCCCATTTCCCTGGAATACTCCTATCTCATTGAATTCTTGCTAAGTGTTGTTTGCTTTACTTGCGATCTTATTTTCTTAACAAAAATCACCATCATTTTCTCCACCACCACTTGAGCAATAAATTTATAAATAGTTTAGATTGGATAATAGTTGATCATAATTCCTCGTGGGAACGATGCTTTCTAATCACTTTATTACTTATCGACTGCATATACTTGTGTGTATGTTTGGATCCAACAAATTTTTGGCGCCATTGCCGGGGATATAGAAATTAGCTACTTGTCTGAAATAAGCTTTTATTTGTTTTTGTTTGAGATTTAATTTGTTTTGTTGTTTCTGACTCTACAGGTGTTCACATTGAATGCTAAGAAGAAGAAACAGTTTAAAGGATCTTTTGCCTTTTGATCGTGAATTAGAAAGACTCTTCCACAGGTTAAGGAGGGAGGCGGAAGCAAGAGCAAGAATTGCAGAGTTAGGCATCATAGTCTAACCACAACAAATCGAGATGGCAGAAAATAAAGAGCAACTAGTGGTAGAGGCCGCAAGGCCTAATCTTGCTAATATGACTTAGGCTATTGTGAAGCCTGATATTATGGGTTACTTTGAGCTCAAACAATACATGGTGCAACTGATTCAGTCCACAAGGCAGTATGTGGGTCTATCTCATGAAGATCCGCAGCGGCACATTCATAACTTTTTGAAAATTACAAACACTTATAAGTATCCGAATGTTTCCAAGGACTAGGTCAGATTGACATTGTTTCCCTTTTCACTGCTAGGGGAAGCCAAAGAATGGCTGTAGAAGGAGCCCCAAAGCTCAATCCACATTTTGGATAATCTAGCACGAAAATTCTTAATCAAATTTTTTCCCACTAAGAAGACAAAGTCGTTGAGGAGCCAGATTCTTAGGTTTCAACAACGAGGTGGTGAGACTTTTCGTCAAGCATGGGAAAGAGACAAGAAAGTCCTCAGAGGTTGCCAAATCATTGTCAGACTAATGAGGTGTTGCGACATACTTTTGTTGATTAGTTGGATGAGACCTCCAAATTGAATCTAGACTCAACTTGTAGGGGAAGTTACATGCAAAAGCCATACAGTTAAATTCAAACTTTGTTGAACAATGTTACTACAAACGATCATAATCAAGGTGAGGGTGAACCAAGAAGAATGATAAAACATAAAGCAGCATGTACACTTGAGCTAGATAAGATGTCAACCATACGGGCAGAAATTTATAAACTTACCAACCAAGTGGCTAAGATGGCAATGAGTCATGGGCATCAGATGCAGTTGGTTCAGAGGATGGCCATATATTGTGAAATTTGTGGAGAAGGTCACACAAGTGATCAATGTCCGGCGAATCCAAAATCTATTTTCTATGTGCGCTAGCAGAGTGGAGGTCCAATGAACCAAAATACACAATATGGGAATACTTATAATCCCAACAGGAGGAATCACCCAAATTTCTCATGGGGTGGAAACCAGGCTAGTCAAAATCAATACAGACCCCAAGGAAACTACAATCAGCCCCAAAGGCCATCATAACAGGTAGAAGAAAGCACCAATGATATGTTGAAAAAGCTGTTAGTTGACAACCAACAACTTCGAACAAACAACCAACAACATAGGAACGATTTTTGAAATTTAGAAAGGTAGATTGGGCAGTTAGTTGCACAACAAAATACCTGACCTACTGGAACCTGCCCAACTGATACTGAGGGAAATCCCATTGAACATGTACAAGCAATTAATCTAAGAAGTGGGAAACCATTAGAGGAGGTGCCACCTGTTGTACCGTATTTTGCACGAGTCAAAACAAGATCCAACTTGTGGTTTCTCTATTGTTGATGTTAGAGAGTCGCCACATAATATTTAAAGGTATACTAGGATACCTATTTAATTACTAAAACCATAGTCTTTATTTATCTGCTAACCGGTAAGATATTGGATAAGGGTTCTTGTTCTTCTAAGGGGAAGGTATTAGGCATCTCTTAAAATCTACCTGAGCTAGCTCCATAGGACTTAGACTAGATCTACAAAATTAGTTATTTGTATTCTACTTAACTAGTATTAGAGAGGCATGGGTTAATATTTATCTAAGTGAGAGTAGGATGTTAGAAGGGTTCTGAGATTTTGCAAGAGTAAAAACTACATTTATGTAATTAAAAAATTTCCAAAATTGAATGGTTTACATATAACATGTAAAAAATGCTTTCTCTTTAAAAAGGATGGATGTTGACATAGTTCTAAGATGTTATAAGCTAGTGAGTCTAAGGTATACCTTGGTTTCTGAAATCATCTAAATCTTAGGCTTGAGGGGATGTTTGAAAATCTGGCTGGACGACAGCTCCTAAGTTTTGAAAGAGTCAAATTCTTTTTAGAAGGCTAGTCTTGCAATTAATTTCTAGTTTTGAAAGAGGGTCTGTCATTTTTGCTGAGTATTCTTTTTAGCTTCAAAATCTTCAAGACAAGGATAGCAAAAAGTAACAGATTGATGATATGAATAGTTCATGATTAACGCGTGGAGAATTAATTATTACCTAATATTTCTTTTAAGCCTATGTTGTTTGATGTTTGCCTAAGTTATTTAGGTAATTCTAAAGGTAAAAACAAAATACTAATCAAATATGACAAGAGAAATGTTATATACATGTAAAGAATATAGATAACGAAATATTAATAAAGCAGTAAAAGAGTTACTCTGGTTTGGGCCTGAAAGAGGTAGGCCCAATAATCTGCGGGAAGGAATAACAACAGGCTCTAGATTTCAGATGCATGACGTTGAGTTTGGGCCTGAGTTCCTTGAGAACTCAGCATGCCCAATAGTTGTAAATGTTCAAAAAAAAGAGAGAAAGTCATTAGATATAACATTCTATATTTACAGCTATGCATGAAATACACAAGTAAATTACTTGAACAAAAATATTGCAAACTAACAGTACTGGAGTATTATGAGAGGTTATACTAGTGTGGGGTCATATATGGTTAGACAATTTATATTGAAATCCTTTCATTGTCATTAAGCATTAAACCCAAAAGGAGTAATGAATATCAATGGGTTAGAGGCTAAGGGTAGAGTTCCACTCTAGGTCAAAGCCCCCTTTGAATACCCTGACACTTAAAAGTTCCCAAGGGTCTCAAGGCCCAGGGTAATGCTTTTACCAGGGAGAGCAGTCCAACCAAGAGTCAAACTCTACTCCTAAATACCCCTGACCATTAATGACTCATTCTTCCCTACATGTTTAAGTGTCAATAAGGCACTTTCAATGTAAACCAACCACCATAGCAATGCCATACCACAGAAGTATATGCCTTTCTTATGAGGAGCAAACAGAATACCATAAAGGCATAAGGCAGTTTATCTACACCATCACAACTATTTCCAAAACTAAGTAGATGATTAACACATTAGACAGTTCCAAAAAAAAAAAAAAAAAAAAATCAAACATACTTATCATGCTAATATTTAGAGATTATACACCTTATACCAAATATTTTAAAGGTATAAAGAACATAGTTCCAGTATGTGATGACTCATAAATACATGTGCGTTTGTCCTAACAGCATTCAATTACACTAATCACAGGTTGATTACGGCCTTGACCCTTAAATGCACACAGGTTAACAACAACTGATTGAAACTTTTGAAAAATGTTAACAGAGATACATACCAACAATTGCAATTAAACATTTGAGGGAATTAAGAGATAATGGGTCAACAATTACAATTAAAAATCCTAAAAAGATCAAGCATATTGTAGGTTCATCACTACAGTTAATACTTTTCAAAGAATGATAATTCAAATACAGTTTTAAAAGCTTCAAGGATGAGTACATATAACTAACCTTAATCATGAGGCACAAGCTAACAATTTGAACAGAGCATTCAAGGAGTATTGGCAGAAGTTAAGGATAGTAATCACAACCAGAACTCCTACTGATATTGACACAGTTATTCATATCATAACTAGGATTGACAAGACCACAGATTGTCAATAATTAGAATTAGAACTTCTAAGGATATCAACAAGTTCACAAATCTAATCAGAGCTCTTAAGAGTGTTTAACAGGGTCTCAGATCATTAACTGACATATCTATCTGTTTTGAAAGTCTTGACTTCTAATCAGTCTTATTAAAATGAAAGCAGACAATCATGTTTAAGCAGTAGTGACAGAAGTACTTTTAGAGTTAAGACCTGCATACTTGAGAGAATTTAGTGGAGTTTTTAGAATAAGGTAGGCACACATGTGGTCAATCAAACAAATATGTTGGATAACATAGGATCACAAACACACAAAAGGGACTGAGCAGAGATTATGTCATGGAAGAGTTACCATCAGGCCATCATGTGAGGTCCAAGAAATGATAAAGATATCATCAGGTAAAGGGAAGCATGCTAAATGTATTTAGGATTGGACTCCAAGTATAAAGAGACACTTAGCCTCAGTGTTTTAAATAGACAAATGTGTTATCACAACCTAAGTGCACTTCAATAGCTTTCATAACTTAAGCTCAGTATAAGACAATCTCAAAATCATGCAATAGGAAGATCCAACTAACATCCATATATGCTTAAATATTAGTTCTATCAAACAATCAACATAATCATATATAAAAGAGATGAGTGTAGACTCAAAGATCATGGCCAATATACCAGCACCATGATAGCAATCTGATTTTTATCCAAAACAGAATTATACTCTTATCGAATTAAATAAACTCATTATGAGTGATGAATGATGTTCAAGACAGGGAAGACTCCATACTAAGTAAGTTTAAATCAAACGTACAAATTAAAGGTGAATATTTGAACACGATGGAGTCCTATTCAACTTACTAATATAATAACTGATACTCAGCTATAACAACTATGACTATAACCTAATTTATGAAAGATGACTAGATCATAACAGAAAACATACAAGAATAGTTATTGAAGTTATCAGAGAGTTAGCCTAGTTACCTTATAAGACTGTTTCATATAATAAGGCTCACAGATGTGATTAACAGTTAAATATAAACACAAGACTCTCACAGTAATGACTCAAAGGCTGCTTCAGATTAACATACACTCATGTGAAGAAAGACAACACCTTAAATATTTAAACTTGACATACTTCAACCAAGTAGTAAAGGACTAAACTTTGAGCATTTATATCCATCTTAGTTAAATTCATCAAATAACAACTTCAATTACAAAATAATAGACTACACTAAAAAGGATTAGTGAGATAGGCATGAAGATCAGAACAGAACATTAGAGATATCTGAAGTCAAAACAAGTATGGGAAGCTATCAAGGCACATTAAAGAACTTAATTATATAGGTTGTTTGATTTAGAATAGCAGTCATCAAAGTCACATGATGAATCAATCAAACTTAGGAACCAAAGCTTCAAGTTTTGAGCAGTGAAAGAACTCGGAAACAAAAGAGAAAAAACAGAAATCAGTAAGAGAGCCTAAACTTGGAATCTTAGTGTGGTTTTGATACTCATATTAGGGGTTTTTAGTTCTTGTTAGGTGTTTAGTGAGAGCGTTGAAGGGCTCTATTTATAGTAGCATTCAATGCCTTAGGTTACAGATTCAAACTAGGTAAATTAGAGGTGACATAGGTGTGAACAATGATAGCTTTTACCCGAGGGAGGAAGACTATCCGTTGAAAGCAAAACTGCCGGATAAAAGGCCCAATGTCCAGAGGTCGCTACACTTGAATCTCTGGACCAAGAATAATGATGATGCTACTGTAAAGTGGCCATGCATGCCACTAATTTTGACAGAGCACAAGGAATATTCGAGGATTCGACCTTGCACCATTTGGTCTAGGGTATTGAATTTGGTATTTTTGAAATCCAATGAGTGAAATGGAAAGGAAAATCTTAGGCTTCATAGCCTAGGGACAACGCGAGTGATTCTGGGAGTTTGGACTTGAGAGAACAAATATGAAATGGTGTTTCAATGCTAGGGTTCTGGTGCTTCAGATTTGATGGGGAAGCAGGAGAGGTGACTTGATGAAAGATCTCATGACCTTGCACGAATTTGTGCAAGCTCTATTAATTGATGTTCATAGAGGATTTGAGGGAAGAGAGGATGAAAGAGGAAAGAGAGGAGATTGTATGAGTGACAAATGAATTAGGTTTAAGGAGATGGGGCCGTCTCTAAGTTAAGATGGAGGGAGTTAATCTGGGCCGTTGATCTTTTAGATCAACGGTCTTAGTATTTAGGGATTAAACCAATTTTGTAGAAAATTTCGGTGGTCGTTGGAACATAGACCATTGATCAAACGGATGGATGGTCTGGATTAAATGTGTTTGTTTTATGAGTGGGTAAGACGAGTGACATGGCAGGTCGTGGTTGGTCTAATGGGAGTAGCATGGATTGCCAAAGTGGAGAGGGAGGGGTTATTTGGACCGGGTATTCTAGATTTGGGCTTGGTATTATGCTTGAAATAATTTAAAAGATGGCCAACCCACATTTAATTAAAGAATTGCAGCCACTAGCTTTTAGTCTTTTAATCCTTTTGAAATTAATTTAAATAAACTAAATTATTTTCAGTAAAATATAGTAGAATTATCAAATATACTACTACTTGTTGTAATTAATTATTTGTAAATACTTTGTCTTCTAAATTATGACATTAACTTTAAATTATTAACACATTAGTCTATTTAACTAAAATTAAGAAGTAACTCGTTAAATTAATTATAAAGCCTATGTGGTGTGTATAAAAGTTATTTTAATAATCTTAAGATAGTAAGTATATTTGTAATTACATAATACTAATACTAAATTATTAATTTCAAAAATATTGATACTTAGTTAATTTTTGTAAATTAGCTGTCAACACCACCCAAAAAGTATGTGCCTAAACAAGTTTTTGAAATATTGATACCTCAATCGGAGGCGGAAGCTAAAAAGAAAGATGAGGAACACAGGCATGAGACAAAGGTAAGGCCAACACCGCCTTTTCCTCAAAGGTTGAAAAAAATGAAAGATGATTCCATGTACAAAAAATTCTTAGATATCTTGATCCAGTGCATGTGAATCTACCTTTAGTAGAAGTGCTGCAAGAAGTTCCTAAATATGCTAAGTACTTGAGAGACATTGTGGCCAACAAAAGAAGGTTGATAAAGTTTGAAACGGTTGAACTTACTGAGGAGTGTAGTGCTAGAGTACAAAGTAAGCTTCCATTTAAGTTGAAGGATCCTGATTTTTTTACAATTCCCTTAACGATTAGAAAACACGAGGTTAGTAGAGTCCTATGCGATCTGGAGGCAAGTATTAATCTGATGCCACTATCAATGTTCAAGCAGCTCGACTTAGGAGCACCTGGGCCTACTACTATAACTCTACATCTAACAGATCGGTCATTAACAGTGCTTGAAGGGATTATTCAAGATGTGCTGGTGCGAGGAAGTTCATCTTTTCCCCCGATTTTATTATTCTTAACTACATGGCCGATGAGAAATTCCCAATTGGGGAAACCTTTCTTGGCCACTAGAGGGGTACTTATTGATGTGAGGGAGGGCAAGCTAAAGATGAAAGTGCACGATGAAGAAATCACATTTAATGTGTACAAGGCGCTTAACCTCCTAAGCATTATGAGGATTTGTGTATGATCTCTGTGGTAGAATCGAATTTGATAGAGTAAGGTCCCTTATGTGGAGCCTAGTAGCATGGAAAAGAAAATTGATTTATAAGAAGTGGTGTTGCGAGCTGAATGTGTAAAGGTAAAAGAGAAAAGGTTCAGCGAGGAAAGAGGAGATCATCTTAGAGCACGCAAGAAAGCAAAACTCCATGGAAAGAGGAGGAAATGAAAGCGTCTAGCTTGAACAAGTCGTTCATGTCGTGCCACGACTATAAATAAGGTGCTTGTTGGGAGACGGCACAACATGTATTTTATTTATTATTATCATTATTATTTTAGTGTTATATTTTGTTTTTTTTATTTTGCAGGGTAGGGGAAGTTTGAGTACCCGGAGTTGAAGCTGAGGAGCATGTTTGAGCTTAAGTGTGGGATCGTTCCGACCAATAATATTGAGGATCATGTTGCTAAATAGGCTCTAGAGGGTCTCAGGGAGTATTTCTCATCCTTGTTTTAATATTTTGCACTATGATCCATGCATCAAGGACTATGTATGAAAAAAGTGTGGGGGGTGGGGGAATTACTTTCTGAATGTAGTTGTATAAAGTCTTTTCTCAATTTTTCTTATAACATGTGGTTATTAGTAGTATAGTTTAGAGTAGTAGATAATTGCTGGGAGAAAAAACCGAAAATATAGGGGAAACAATCCGAAAAAGCTCAAACGTTTCCCGACGATGGATCTCTTGGACAGCGCTTTCTTGAGGAATTAAGGTCCGATTAAAAATACCAAAAATATTTTTTTTTGTTTTTATTAGGATAACTTAGGTAGTAGTTCTCTTGGTTTTTCTTTGGGCACCGGTTCTTTTCCAAGGATGTAGCTTGAACTGGGTATTTTGGTTTTATCTTTTTAGGAGTAGGATAGGAGGAAAATTGAGTGCTCTAGCACCTGTTGACATGTTTGGTGTTGGCACATTATGCTATGGCATGCGCTCTGTCTTCCTGTCATATTTTATTTGAATTGTGATGCCTAAGTGAAATAAATAGCCTACTCTGTGACGTCTATTCTCAGTTGTTTGACTTGTATGTCACCTAGTGCATTACTGATTAAAATTCTCAATTATATGTGCTTGCTTGACTTGAGAGTTGAATAGAACCGTCTTGATTGAGCAATGCGTGTGTGAGGATTTGTGATATTTTGGGCTATCATGTGTTGTCTAGAACTTGCCTTGTGTGTTAATCGAAGCGAAATCATTAAGTTGTACTAGTTTAGGAGATGTCGTAGGCTGTTATTTGCTCGATCATAGATGTGCGTGTTACTTACAAATAAAACTTTCTTTGTTGTTAGCCCCTTTGAGCCTATAGACCTTTTTCTTGGAACCCACACAACAAGTCGTATCCCTAATTTTATTCTTAGCTTAAGTTTGTTGAACCTTTACCTCCGAAGGCACTTATGCTCTAAAAGAATTAAGGTGAGAGGTTGGGAAGTAGCTTTTGAGTGGAATCATGGAAGGGCCCACAAAGGTACACTAAAATTATGAAAGGCCGCTAATCAATGAACTTTAATGTAAGGAGTGTGTGTAAAAAGAAAAAGAAAAAGAAAAAAAAAACAACACAGACCTTCTAATATTACTTATTCATGCTAGTGTGAACGTGGAATTGCTCAATTAAAAAAAGGGGCTTTGTTGAGTATGAGTTGTGGCAAGTGAATTGGTTGAGAAGAATATATGCTTGACTTATGGGTGTAGTGTATTAAAGTGTTTAGGAGGGTTATTCATTATTCCTAAATGTATTCTATTCGTCCCTTAGCCTACACTACAACCCGGAAAGACCTAATTGATCCTAGACTTGTCTAGCATAGATTAGTAGAGACGTACACTACGGGAAAACTTATGGTATGACTATGGGATGCACATGAACTTCTTTGTGAGAATGAGTGCCGTTTGTTCACTTGAGTGATATCCGTAATTTAAGTTCAAAGTTATACTTGAATGTGTGGACTATTTTTATATTCACTCTCTTGTTTGTTGTTAAGGGCACATGATCTCATGATGGATTGGTAATGTTGTTAACTTCTCTTGTTGGGTGAATGTGCAAGTTGAGGGTTCTTAGTGGTAATGAGTCGGATCTTGAGGTAGGGTGGTTATGGGTTGGTTGTTTGAATTGGTTGAATTGAAATGTTAATACTTGGGCATGTTTAAAACGGGAAGAATGTGAATTTCGTATGTTCATGGATTGCCGGTATCAACCATAGTCAAAGGTAGAGTGTATGATTGAATAATTGAATTGATCCTCCAAAGTTGATGTGGAAGTTGTTGGAGTGTAGTTGATAGTCCCATTGCTCGAGGGCGAGCAAGATTTTAAGTGTGGGGTGTTGATATTCGGCTTAAAGTATGTGTATTTTTATGCATGTCGCCTCGCATTTTGGTCATATTTTGTGGAATTTGGATGTGTAATGTAATGATTTATTTTAATTTATGGTATTTTTATGTGTAGGAGTCACCCGAAGGCAATATGGGACGAAAGTGCACGATTTGAAGCAAAAAGAGAATAAAGCAAAAAAAATGGGCCAGTGTAGCGCCCAGGGTATTGCATCACGCTACCCGCTTAGCGTACCCTAGATACTAGGGCTAGGGCTAGGGCTAGGGCTAGCACGACGCGATACCCTAGATACTAGGTGAGGGGACAATCTGCTATTTTGCTTGGGACAAGGTTTTGACAGCCCTACATACCCCAAACTCGTATAAAAAGAAGATTAAACCTATTTTGGAGGGGTATGCCACTTTGAGAGAAAAATACAAGCACGGAATACTCGGGAGCAAGGATTCTCAGTTTTTCTTCATCTTTCTTAGTATTTTCAACTATTTAACACTTATAATATTGTTTAACTATATCATGAATGGCTACGAACCTCATTATTCTACGGATATGGGTCGTTATTGACTATTGTAGTTGACGGTTGATTGCTTTGCTTGGTTTATCATATTAATTATTTATTCAATCTTGCACTTAATTATTCTATTGTGTAGATAACAATAGAGTAATGTCACGGCCTCAATTTTCCTCCATAGGATGTCGTGATGGCACCTAGTGTCACGACGCAAAATCCCACCACAGGCGTCGTGATGGCACTTAGTCTCTAAGACTAGGTAATCCGATTATAATTACATTTCGAGCCATTTTTTTTGAAACATATAATTTAATACAAGTGTTGAAACCAAAAGCGAAAACAAATATAACAACCTCCCAAGACTGGTAATACTGAGTCACGAACTTTAACTGAATACATGCAATGATCTCAAGGATCGAATATACAATACTGTTCGAATAAGAGTTGACAGTACAATAAAATGAAAAGACTCCAAGGGACTGCGGCGACCAAGCAGCTCTACCTTGAAACCTTGCGATCAACACACTAACTCTGCCTAGTCCGATATCTCCAACACCTGGCTCTGCACAAAAATGTGCAGAAGTGTAGTATGAATACACCACAGTCGGTACCCAGTAAGTATCAAGACTAACCTCGGTGGAGTACTGACGAGGTACAATCAAGACACTCACTAGTCAAATAACCTGTGCAATATAGCAGTATACAATAGTACTGGAAAACAACTAGCAGTGATAGTAACAAAAATCAATCAGTGACATAAACAACAAGGCAACAAGAACACCATAATTATTTTTCAAACGAATAAGGAACACAAATACAACCCTTTAATCAAGTCCTTCAAATATAAATCTTTCACATATAATTCTTTCAAATAAATACCTTCCGAATATGCTTCTTTCAAATAAAAATCCTTCGAATATAAACTTCTTTCAAATAAATATCTTTCGAATATAAATTCTTTCAAATAAAAGTCACTTTGTGACACCTCATTTCATAATTGTAAAACACGGGTCTCAGCCCACTTTTATATTTTTGTAACACGGTTCTCAAACCACTTTCTGTAATGATCCAACCAGTCGTTTTGAGAGTATTAGCCCCAATTCCCTATTTATTATTTACCCTGTATCATTTATGTGACTTGCAAGGAGGATTTATTTTTGGTTTTGGAGTAAAATGGGGCACTTAGTCCCTAAAACGAAAGCGTAAGTTCTAGGAATTTGACCGTAGTTGGAACTGTGTGAAGACGACTCCAAAATGGAGTTTCGTTGATTCTGTAAGCTCTGTTGGGCGATTTTGGACTTAGGATCGTGTCCGAATTGTGAATTGGAAGTCCGTAGCTGAATTAGGCTTGAAATGGCGAAAGTTGAAACTTTGAAAGTTTGACCGGGAGTGCACTATTTGATATCGGGGTCGGTTTCTGATTGCGGAAGTTGGAGTAGGTCCCTAATGTCAAATATGACTTGTGTGCAAAATTTGAGGTTAATCGGACGTGATTTGATAGGGTTCAATATCGATTGTGGAAGTTTGAAGTTTTGAAGTTCATTAAGTTTGAATTGGAGTGTGATTCGTGTTCTTAGCATTGTTTGATGTGATTTGAATGCTTGAATAACTTCGTATGATATTTTAGGACTTGTTGGTATGTTTGTTGAGGTCCCAGGGGCCTCGGGTGAATTCAGGGTGGAGAATTGCAGAAAATCTGATGTTTCAGTTGCTAGTTTCCTTCTTTGCGTTCGCGAGGGGAGTTCCGCATTCGCGAAGGGGAGCTGGTAGCAGGTGAGAAATTGTGCTTCGCATTCACGAAAGTCTGGGCAGTGGTGTATCATGAACGCGTGAAGGGTATTGCATTCGCGTAGAGGAAGTAGAGACAGCTGGGACCCCAAGCAATGGCGTAAGAGGATTTTCGGGCACTAGCTTTTTATCTTCGCGAACGCGAGGCCATTTCCGCATTCGCGAAGAAGGATTTACCTGGGCAGATATAAATATTTCAAAATCGAGGGTTTACTATTTTCATCATAACTTGAGATAGAGAGCTCGGTTTTAGGCTAGATTTTGAGGGCTTTTCAGAGGCAACAATTGTGTTATGATTCTTAACTAGTTTATGTTTATATCCCATTAATCTATAGTTGATTTTATTATTTAATTAAGGATTTGGGGTGAGAAATTTGGGGGAAAAGTTGGAAAGTTATTCAACTGAATTTTTGGATTTTGATTGAGATTTTAGTATCGGATTTGAGTAATTTTGGTATGGGTGGATGCATGGTGGAAGGGGTGTTCGTATTTTGTGACTTTTACCTGATTTCGAAACGTGTGCCCGGGTCAACTTTTGGGGCGATTTTCGGAATTCTTGTTAAAATCTTGATTTCATTAATTAGATTAATTTATTATAGTTGTATTTATAGTATGCAATTTATTTTGGCTAGATTTGGGCTATACGGAGTCGGAAAATCGAGGGAAAGGCATACTTATCGATTGATTGAGCGAGATTTGAGGTAGGTGACTTGTCTAACCTTATGTTAGGGAAATCCCCTTAGGATTTGGTACTGTTGTTAACAATTTATGATATGTGAACGCTGTGTATGCGAGGTGACGAGTGCGTACACAGGCTGATTATGGAAAATTCGGTTCTTGCTGATTTGTCCTCTTTTAAAATACATTAAGGAGTTGTCTTCTTTTAAAATACATTAATTGAGTTGCCTTAGCATATGTAGTGATCATGTTTAGCCTAGTATCGCATGTCTATATGCCTTAACTCTTACTTGCAATTTGTGCAACATGCTAGTTGAATAACCTGATTTACTTGATTTGAATTAAATCTTTAACTGTAAGATTCTTGCTGAAAATTCGTGTTTCCCTTCGATTACCCGCTGCATATTTATTTTGGGACTTCGAGGTGGTACCTCGGGAGTGCCCCTACTGTGACCTCTATTTACTGTGCTGATATTTCCTGAAACTTCTTATTGTTTAAATTCTCAGTTATTTCAAAATATTATTATATCTTTTGCCTTACGTTTCTTTTGAACCAGTAGGGCCCTGACCTGACCTCGTCACTACTCTACCGATGTTTGGCTTGGCACTTACTGGGTACCTTTGTGGTGTACTCATACTACACTTCTGCACATCTTTTTGTGCAGATCCAGGTTCTTCCCACCAGACTAGATACCAGTGAGTTGGACTGCACGTGGAGACTTCAAGGTATATCTGCTAGCATCTGCAGATCTCGGAGTCCCCCATCTATCCTTACTATGTTGTTTTCTTTATTGTCTTTAATCTCTAATGTATAGAGACACTTAGTATTTGCTATTAGAAGCTTATGACTTGTTCCACCGGTTTTGGGAGTTGTATATTGAATGACAGCTTTATAATTATTTCATCTGTTGAGAATTTGGCTTCGGTTTTATATTATGTATTTTCGCAAATCTGTTAGGCTTACCTAGTCTTAGAGACTAGGTGCCATCACGACATCCTACAGAGGGTGAAATGGGGTCGTGACACTTTCATATTTCCACGGCACCTCGTGCCAATATTTCTATCGAAACTACAACTCAAGTGCCAATAGTAGAAATCATTATATTTTCCCAGCACCTTGTGCCCGCATTTCATATCAATCCTGCACCGACAGTTCATGTTCCAATAACAAAATCATTATATTTTCCTGGCGCTTCGAGCCCACATTTCATATCACATCTGCATAGACAGTTCACGTGCCAATAACATAATCCGCCCGGCAATAGACACAGGCTCACAATTTCAACATAGATCAGCCCTAATAATATCAATAACTACCCTTATCGTTTCTATAGCCACCTTAATCACTCCTATAATAGCCTCCCTTATCGCATCATTTAATATTCTCCCTTATCACACTGCTCAGATAATATCGCAAGATACATAACAATAGTGAAATGCCACCCTTATTCCCGCATAATGTCAACAATTGAATGCAACCCTTATACGCCGCATAACAGTAACCCAAATCACACAGAATGGTACCATAAAAGCACAACATAATCAACTCGTATTTACAAATTTCTCATAGGACACAGCCTTTCCAAAGGTACAACAAAATCAATTAATTTCACAACAAATAGCCCACGGCTCAACACAATGTATAAAATCTCAAAAACAACAAGTAGTATAGAAAAGTAACACAACAAGAACAACGCCTTCTTTAATCCATATTCTTGTTAAATAGATTAATACCTCTTTTCAAATTTAACTAATTAGTTATTTGTAGATGAAAAATCCTTAATGAAATTAGTTTCACTAAATGGCAACTCATCATAACACAGAATGCACATAAAAGTCAAGTGACAATCACAACAATTTATCATATAAAAGCAAACTCGGCAAACAAGGAATGAGGCATGACAAATAAAGGAATTAATAAGAAGCAACAATTTTTAATTTAATACATAAGGGTGTCTACGAATTTTAACCGATATAATTTGCATATATAAATCAAGTACGTACTTGTCACCTTAGGTACACGGCTTTTAATCAATTTCCACGTAAGACTCAATGCCTAAGAGGTAATTCCCCCACTCAAGGTTAGACAAGGTACTTACCTTTCTGAAGTTAGGCTAATATTCCAAAATAGTCTTCTTGCGTGAAATGACCTCCCGACGGCTCAAATCTAGTCAAATTAATGACATAACTTCATTAAAATTCATCGAAAATAATTCCGGATAATATAACATCGATTTAAAATTTCACATTAAAAAGTCAACCCGAAAGTTAACCCGGGGCCCGCCTCTCGGAACCCGACAAAAGTTTTACGAAATCCGAACACCCACTCCTTTACGAGTTCAACCATACCAATTTCATCAAATTCCGATAACAAATTGACCTCCAAATCCTCAATTTAAGGTATAGAAAATTTCTACCATTTTTAACCCAATCCACTAATTTCATGATAAAACAACAATAGATTCATATATTTTAACCAAAATCGAGTTAGGAATTCTTACCCCAATGTTTTCCTTGAATAACTCTCGAGAAATCGCCTCACCGGAGCTTTCTTCGTCCAAAAATGGAAGAATGAGACGAAGTCTCATTTTTTGCCTTTATTCTGCTGCCCAGGGGTTTATTCTTCGTGTTCACGTCCATCCTCTCGCGTTCAGGATGAACAAATTCCTCAACGGCCATTTCCAAACTCTTCCCAGACATCCTCTAGTATAATGGTCATAACGTTTTTTACGAAACTCCAAATGACAAATGGTTTGCCTTTCTGAAAACTAGACATCAAGGGCTACAACTTGCATGTTATGATCATCTCTAAATTCCTTATAGATTGCGAGACATAAGCTTCCAAATTCAGCCCTGTGCAGCAGAAATTCTTCTTCGCGATTTCCAAACTCTTCCCAGAAAGCCTGTAATGTATTGACCGTAACATTTTGTACCCAACTCCAAATTCCAAACGGATTGATTTTCGGAAAACTAGATATAAAGGGCTACAACTTTCATTTTTGGATCATCTCCAAATTCCTTATAGATTGCAAGATATAAGCTTTCAAATTCGGACGACGGACAGCAGGAATTCCTTCTTCGCGAACGCGAACAACAAAACCCCAGAAGCAAAATCCTTCTTCACGGGCGCGAGAGGATCCTCGCAAATGCGAAGAACAAAACCAGACATTAGAAAATCAGCATCCAAAATAGCCTAAAATGATCCGATAACACCCGAGGCCCCTGGGACCCCAACCAAATATACCAACAAGTCCTAAAACATGATATGAACCTTGTCGAGGCCTCAAATCACATCAAACAACACTGAAACTACGAACCACACCTCGAATCAAACTTATGAATTTATGAAATTTCCTAATTCTATCACTTGTGCCGGAATATATCAAATCAATCCGGAACGACCCCAAATTTTGCACACAAGTCATAAATGACATGACGAAGCTATTCAAATTTTCGGAATCGAAATCCGACCCCGTTATCAACAAATCAACATTCGGCCAAACTTATAAATATTTTAAAACTTTAACTTTTTTAATTTTCACTGAAATGCTTCAAATTATTCTACGGACTTCCAAATCTAAATTCGAAAATACGCCTAAGTCCTAAATGACCATATGAAGCTATTGGAATCATCAAAATTCCATTCCGGAGTCGTTTACTCAAAAGTCAAACTTTGGTCAACTATTTTTGTTTAAGCTTAAAAAACAAGAATTGTTCTTTCAATTTAATCCCGAATCATCTGAAAATCAAACTTGACAGCACACGCATGTCATAATATACATCACAAAGCTTCTCGGGATCTTAAGTCGCTGAACGAGACGCTAATTCACAAAACGACAAGTCGGGTCGTTACATTCTCTCCCTCTTAAACATGCGTTCGTCCTCGAACATGCCAAGAATTATTCTGAGGACTTCAATTTACTGAGTGCATTTACTATACATCTATTCGCAGGTGATCCTACGTCACCGCAATTGACATAAGTACGACAACACTATCTCAGTTGAAGACTATTTCTTTTATCCACACTTATAGACTTTAAAATCAAATTTCTTGCACTCCAAACATTTTCAAAAGGCCTGATTTTCACATTAACACACGGTATTAGTCTCAACCGGCTGTAGCAACTCGTGCCTATGCACACATCATAAGTATGCCCATAACCACATCTCTGGTCATAATAGCTATTCATAATCAATTACAACATTGTCAATTAACCTCATGTTGACTAAAATCTCGTTTCAAACATTCACCTTACTGACAATGAGACACGAGGCATGAAGGACCTCATAAATATTTACCCGAATTAACGAGTCACATTTAGCGCCACCTGGGCACTCACCTTGTAGGCTAATACTCAATAATTACAACATGAATATGGCTAAATATGCACAGAAAAACACATACAAGAATTATCAAATAAGCCTAACACGCATGACATCCTGTTAGTACCATAGTAAAAATTAATTTCACAAATGTAGAATTTAAGACACATGAATTTAATCACAAGGATCTCATCTTGATATAACTTCCACCGTGGCACATGGCCCGGTTCAAAGATATCAAAATCACATGAAAGCGTGAGGATCTCATCCTCAACTCTGAATCACAAGTATTATGCGCATTGTGCAACTAAAACTTTCCATTTTTTTTTCTTTCTTCCTTTTTTTTAAATTTCGTGAAATAATTTCACAACACATAATGAACCCCATACCGGTAGGGCATATAATTTATAAAACTATAATCAATTATCCCAAAATCTCATCAAAATCCACTGTATTGAGTAACATAAAGTCACTTTTAACCTCACAGTTCTCATTAGTGACTAAACCGAATGATAGACGCGGGTATCGCCATAGAATCTCCCAACAGAGGTAAACACATAAGTATATTACATAATTACGAAGCTCACCATAAGTGTTGCATAATAGGAGGACTCGCATCGGGACCGTACCTGTAGTGACACCATCTGGTGTAGCGGCCTCAGCCATACCATAGCAATTATATCAACGGGCTGGGCCTCCCCCTCTAGGGCGCCCTATACCCGCCTGTCCTCCACCCCTAACTGGCCTTGCATGTGGGGTAGTAGCTGGAATAAAGCCCATAGCCTGAGTGTTCTGATGAAATCCACCTCTCCCAAGACTGGGACAATCTCTCATGATGTGCCTAGTATCACCACACTCATAACAACTCCTCTACGGGCGCGGCTGTTCATACTGAGTCTGTGCCGGATAACTGGAATAACTACTGTAAGAACCTCGAGCCGATAGTGCAATAAAAGTATTAACCGGAGCACTATGAGTAATCTAAATTGTGGAATGGTTTGACCGACTGCCCGAGCCTCCGCCATGATGAGTGCTAGATGCAGAGTAGAATCCACTGAATCCTCCTGAATTTCGAGACCTCTTGGCCTCCTTAGACTCCCTTTCCTCATTCCTAACATGTTCTAACATTCTGGCAATCTCTACTACTTGCTGAAATGGAGTATCAGACTGTAATTCTCGAGCAATGCATATTTTAAGATCATAATCGAGCCCCTTAAAGAATCTGCGGACTCACTCTCTGATTGTAGGAACCAAAACAGGAGCATGATAGGCTAACTTACTGAACTTGATGGCATATTCTGACACCGCCATGGTGCCCTGACACAACCGTTCAAACTCTGTGCGCCACGCATCCTGGAGAGTTTGGGGAACAAAGTCTTTCAAAAATATCTCTGAAAATTGAGCCCAAGTTGGCGTGTTGCATCGGCTGGTCTACCATCTTCATAAGCTTGCCACCATTGATACACTACTCCTGACAACTGAGATGTAGTAAAGGAAACTCCGCTCGCTTCTACAATACCTATTTTGCGGAGAATACGATGACATTTTTCTAGAAATCCCTGGGCATCCTTGGTAGCTGTGCCACTGAAGGTAGGTGAACTATACCTCTTAAATCTCTCAAGTCTCTTTTGTTCTTCTTCTGATGCCTCTGGCCTGAGGCTGAACCGGAATAACAGGCTGTACCATGTACTACACCCGGAACCTGACCAATATGAACATGCTGCTCTGGAGTACGGGCAGTAGGAGTCTGAACTCCTCCCCTAATTTGTGAAATATTTGGTAAAACGAAGATCAATCCTGCCTGAGTTAATGTACCAAACATGTTTAAGAACTATGCTAAGGTCTCTTGAAGTCTAGGAGTAACAACAGATGCTTCTGGTACTTGTCCCCTAACTGGAGCTACTGGCGGCTCCTCAACTGCTGCTCTAACAGATGCTCTAGTTGTGGCACGTGCCCTTTCTCGGCCTCTATCTCGGCCCCGGCCTCGTGCGTCCCTAGCAGAATGTGCGGATATTTGCTCAGCTAACCCTGTAGCATGTGTCATTACCATCTGTGAGAGAATAGGGATACAAAGGCTCAAACTCCAAAATCAACAAATCTACACGACATAAATGAAACAAGTGAAGATTTTCCTAATAGTTTCGTAGCCTCTCGAAGATAAGTACAAATGAATCTGTATCGATCCGTAAGACTCTATTAAACTCGTTCGTGACTCGTAGAACCTATGAACCTAGAGCTCTTACACCAAATTGTCACGATTCAAAATCCCACAATAAGTGTCGTGATGGCACTTGGTTTCTAAGACTAGCTAAGACGATTAAAATTACATTTTGAGCCCTTTTTTTAAACATATAATTTAATACAAGTGTCGAAACCAAAAGCGGAACAAATATAACAACCTCCCAAGACTGGTAATACTGAGTCACGAACTCTAACTGAATACATGCAATGATCTCAAGGATCGAATATATAATACTGTTCAAATAAGAGTTGACAGAACAATAAAATGGAAAGACTCCAAGGGACTGCGACGACCAAGCAGCTCTACCTTGAATCCTTGCGATCAACACACTAACTCTACCCGAGTCCGATAACTCCAATACCTGGCTCTGCACAAAAATGTGCAGAAGCGTAGTATGAGGGTACAATCAAGACACTTACTGGTCAAATAACCTGTGTAATATAGCAGTATACAATAATACTGGAAAACAACTAGCAGTGGTAGCAACAAAAATCAACTAGTGATATAAACAACAAGGCAACAAGAACACCATAATTATTGCTCAAACGAATAAGGAACACAAGTACAATCCATTAATCAAGTCCTACAAATATAAATCTTTCACATATAATTCTTTCGAATACATACCTTCCGAATATACTTCCTTCAAATAAATATCCTTCGAATATAAAATTATTTCATATAATATCTTTCGAATATACTTCTTTCAAGTAAATATCTTTCAAATAAATATCTTTCGAATATACTTCTTTCGAATATACTTCTTTCAATTTAGTATCTTTCAAATATAAATTCTTTCAAATAAAGATCACTCTTTGACACCTCATTTCATAATCATAAAACACGGGTCTCAGCCCACTTTCATATTTCCACGGCACCTCGTGCCAATATTTCTATCGAAACTTCATGGACAACTCACGTGTCGATAATACAAATCATTATATTTTCCCGGCACCTCCTGCCCGCATTTCATATCAATCCTGCACGGACAGTTCACATTCCAATAACAAAATTATTATATTTCCCTGGCGCCTCGTGCCCTCATTTCATATCACATCTGCACGGACAGTTTCAGGTGCCAATAATATAATCTGCCCGGCAATAGACACAAGCTCACAATTTCAACATAGATCAGCCTATTATCAAGTTTACCGAAACAACGAGACAAGTTGCAAAAAAAATAAAAATAAACACAAGGAAATTCACAACATCACATGAAAATCACAGCATAATAACCCCACATCATCACATATCATCCCTGACAATAGCCACCCTTATCTCTCCTATAGCCACCCTTATCACTCCTATAATAGCCTCCCTTATCCCTCCGCCTTGACAATATCAATAGCCACCCTTATCGCTCCTATAGCCACCTTTATCACTCCTATAATGGCCTCCCTTAACCATTTAATGGCCTCCCTTATCACACTGCCCAGATAATATCCCAACACACATAACAATAGTGGCATGCCACCCTTATACGCCGCATAACAGTAACCCAAATCACATAGAATGTTATCACAACAGCACATCATAATCAACTCGTATTTACAAATTGCCCGTAGAACACAACCTTTCCAAAGGTACAACGAAATCAATTAATTTCACAACAAATAGCCCACGACTCAACACAATGTATAAAATCTCAAAAACAATAACAAGGATGGAAAAGCAACTCAACAAGAACAACGCCTTCTTTAATCCACATTCTTTGTAAATAGATAAATACCTCTTTCAAATTTAATAAATTAATTATTTGCAGATGAAAAATCCTTAATGAAATTAGTTTCACTAAATGGCAACTCAGCAGAACACAGAATCTACATAAAAGTCAAGTGACAATCACACCAAATTATCATATAAAAGCAAATTCGACAAACAAGGAATAAGGCATGACAGATAAAGGATTTAATAAGAACCAACAATTTCCAATTTAATACATAACGGTGTCTACGAATTTTAACTGATATAATTTGCACATATAAACCAAGTACGTACTCGTCACCTTGGGTACACGGCTTTCAATCACACAATTTTCACATAAGACTCAATGTCTAAGGGGTAATTCCCCCGCTCAAAGTTAGGCAAGATACTTACCTTTCTGAAGTTAGGCCGATATGCCAAAATAGTTTTCTTGCATGAAATGACCTCCGGACGGCTCAAATCTAGCCAAATTAATTGCATAACTTCATTAAAATTCATCGAAAATAATTCTAGATAAATAACGTCGACTTAAAATTTCACATTAAAAAGTCAACCCGAAAGTAAATGCGAATTTTCACGAAATCCGAATACCCATTTCGATACGAGTTCAACCATTCCAATTTTATCAAATTCCGATAACAAATCGACCTCCAAATCCTCAATTTAAGGTATAGAAATTTTTTACCATTTTCAACCCAATTAACTAATTTATAGATAAAAACAATAATAGATTCTTGTATTTAAACCAAAATCGAGTTATGAATTCTTACCCCAAAATTTTCCTTGAAAAACTCTCGAAAAATCACCTCACCGGAGCTTTCTTCATCCAAAAATGGAAGAATGAGACTTTTGTCTCATATTTTGACTTTATTTTGCTGCCCAGGGGTTTGTTCTTCGCGTTCGCAACCATCCTCTCGCGTTCGCGATGAACAAATTCCTTAACGGCCATTTCCAAACTCTTCCCAGATAGCCTCTAGTATAATGGTGATAACATTTTGTACAAAACTCCAAATGACAAATGGTTTGCCTTTCTAAAAACTAGACATCAAGAGCTACAACTTGCATGTTTTGATCATCTCCAAATTCCTTATACATTGCAAGATATAAGCTTTCAAAGTCAGCCCGGTGCATCAGAAATATCTTTTTTGCGATTTCCAAACTCTTCCCAGACCCCTGTAGTATATCGATTGAAATATTTTGTACGCAACTCCAAATACCAAACAGTTTGATTTTCTGAAAACCAGACACAAAGGGCTACAACTTTTATTTTTGGATCATCTCCAAATTCCTTACAGATTGCAAGATATAAACTTTCAAATTCGGACGGCGGACAGCAGGAATTCCTTCTTCGCGAACGCGAAGAACAAAATCCCAGAAGCCAAATCCTTCTTCGCTAACTCGAAGAACAAAACCAGGCATCAGAAAACCAGCATCCAAAGTAGCCCAAAATGATCCGATAACACCTGAGGCCCTGGGAACCAAACCAAATATACCAATAAGTCCTAAAACACGATACGAACTTAGTCGATGCCTCAAATCACATCAAACAACATCGAAACTACGAATTGCACCTCGAATCAAACTTATGGGTTTATGAAATTTCCAAATTCTATAACTTGTACTGAAACATATCAAATCAATCCGGAATGACCCCAAAATTTGCACACAAGTCATAAATGACATGACGAAGCTATTCAAATTTTCGGAATCAAAATCCCACCCCGTTATCAACAAATTAACCTTTGGCCGAAATTATAAATATTTTAAAACTTCAAAATTTTTCAATTTTCGGCGAAATGCTTCAAATTATTCTAAAGAATTCCAAATCCAAATTCGGACATACGCTTAAGTCCTAAATCACCATACGAAGCTATTGGAATCATCGAAATTCCATTCCGGAGTCATTTGCTCAAACGTCAAACTCCAGTCAACTCTTTTCGTTTAAGCTTCAACAATAAGAATTGTTCTTTCAATTAAATCCCAAATCATTCGAAAACCAAACTCGACCAAACACACAAGTCATAATAGACATCATGAAGCTGCTCGGGACCTTAAGTCGCTAAACGAGACACTAATTCACAAAATAACAAGTCAGGTCGTTACACCTAGTCTCTAAGACTATGTAAGCCCAACAAGCGTGCGGAATAATTGAAATAAAAATCCAGAAGCTCAAAAAGTCAGCAACTGCATAAAGTAAAAACTACAGCTCAAAGTATATGCAATTCCCGAAACCCGGTAGATATAAGTCACAAGCTCTAGATACAATATTGCAAATATCCTAAAACATCACTCTCTATGAAAACATAAGGAAACAAGTAAAAGACGGGATAAAAGGGGGCTCCGTAGCCTGCGGACGCGGGCAAGCGTATCTTGAAGTCTCCAAATAGCAGCTCAACACTCTAATATCGAGGCTGATAGGATGCACCTGGATTTGCACAAAAACATGTGCTGAAGCATAGCATGAGTACATCACAACGGTACCCAGTAAGTGTCAAGTCTAACCTCGGTAGAATAGTGACGAGGTTAGGTCAGGGCCCTACTGGAAATAATAAGAAACAAGGCAGAAGATATAATGATATAATAAAATGACAGGGAAACGTAACAATAGAAATTTATGGAAGGTAAAAACACAAAATCAAGAAGTCAAATACAACACATAAGGAAGCAAGAATTTTACAAGTTAAGGAACAATAACAAAAACAACAACAAACAAGACAGCAAATAGAGGAAATCAACAGGGGCAATCCCAAGGTACCGTCTCGTAGTTCCAAAAGTAAATATCTCACAATCTTTCCTCATAATAATAATCCGCACGGCAGAAACCCCATGCCACAATAGCAATCAGCACGACAGAAACCACGTGCCACAATAGCAACCCGCACGGCAGAAACCTCGTGCCACAACCAAACAATCACCTCAACAATAATCACGAAAACCAAAACATAATAAATGAAACTATGATATTTCAAGCAAAGAACCCCACAATTAAATAATGAATACAGAATCAAGGAAGCAGGTAACTCAACTAAGCATGTTGTACAAATTGCAAATAAGAGAAAAGATACGTATGCATATGAAACATGATGACTACACATGCTAGAGTAACTCAATTAAGGAAATAAAAGGAAACTACTTAGCAAAAATCGAATTTTCAACATTTAGCTCGAGTACGCACTCGTCTCCTCGCGTACACGGCCTTCACATATTGTAAATTACCATAACAGTGCCAAATCCTAAGGGGATTTCCCCCACACAAGGTTAGATAAGTCACTTACCTCAAACCTTGCTCAATCAATCAATAAGAAGGCCTTTCCCTCGATTTTCCAACTCCAAACGACTCAAATCTAGCCAAAAATAATTACATACTATAAATATAACTATAGGAAACTAATATAAATAATGAAATTATGATTTTAGCAAGAATTGAAAAAATCGCCCAAAGAGTCGACCCGGGCCCGTGTCTCGAACCCCAATAAAATTACAAATATCGAACTCCTGTTCGATATCGAGTTCAACCATACAAGAATTACCCACATCCGGCCTTATTTTGCCTTTCAAAACCTAAAAATTTGGTCTAAGAACTTTTACAATTTTTTTTCCCAATTTGTCCACCCCAAATCTTTAATTAGATGAAGAAATCAAAGATAGATTAGTGAAAATTAATCAAAAATGATTTAGGAACTCTTACCTCAACAATCTTTCTGAAAATCTCCCAAAATATCGCCTAAATCTGAGCTCTCAAGTCCAAATGGCGAAAAATGACATAAACCCTCGGATTTGGAATACTAATATGCTGCCCAGTTAAATCCTTCTTCGCGAACGCGGAAATTGCCTCACGTTCGCGAAGCACAAAAATGTTGCTGCCCAAGTACCTCTTTTGCGAACGTGAGGTTCCACTTGCGAACGCGAAGGCCAGTTGTCCCAGGCCCCCGCGAACGTGGAACCTCGCTCGCGAACGCAGAACTTCGCTCGTGAACGTGTAGGCCAATGCGTGAGGTCCACCCAGCCGTTTCGCTTCTTCGCGAATGCGTGACCCGGTACGCGATCGCATAGCACCAAGACTTGACCCCTTTGTGAACGTGTGGCCATCTTCCCGAACGAAGGGTAAATTTCCAGCCATCTATGAAGACTCTACGCGAATGCGAGAACACCTTCCCGAACGCGTAGAAGGAAAACAGAAGCACCAAATTTCAGCAATCATAATGTTCCGAAAAGCGCCGAACATGGTCCGAATCACACCCGAGGCCCCCGGGACCTCAACCAATAATACCGACAAGTACTAAAATATCATACGAACTTAGTCGAGCCTTCAAATCACATCAAACAATGCTAAAACCACGAATTGTGCATATATTCAAGCCTAATAAACTTTTGAACTCCTAACTTCAACATTCGATGTCGAACCCTATCAAATGAAGTCCGATTGATCTTAAATTTTGCACACAAGTCACATTTGGCATTACGGACCTACCCCAACTTTCGGAATCAGAATCTAACCCCGATATAAAAAATTCCACTTCCAGTCAAACTTTCCAAAATTCTTCCACCTTTCCAACTTTCGCCAATTAATACCGCAATGGCCTACGGACCTCCAAATAAACATTCGGACGTGATCCTAAGAACAAAATACCATATGGAGCTATTGGAACCGATAAAGCTCCATTTCGGAGTCGTCTTCACACATGTCAAACTACGGACAACTCCTATGACTTAGATTTCCATTTCCGGGACTGTATCCTATTCCACTCTGAAACTCACCCAAACCCGACACCAAGCACCCCCACAAGTCAAGTAACCACAAAATGAAATAGAGGGAGTAATAAATACGGGATCGGGGCTCATACTCTCAAAACGACTAGCCGGGTCGTTATATCTTCCCCTTCTTAAAACAAATATTCGTCCTCGAATGAGTATAGAGACATACCTAATGTGGTGAAGAGATGAGGATAAAGGCTAGGCATATCATGCTCGATCTCTCAAGTTGCCTCCTTGACTGGCTGACCCCTCCACTGGACCTTAACAAATGCAATGTTCTTTGACCTTAATTTTCGAACTTACTCTTCCAAAATGGCCATCGGTTCCTCAACATAAGATAGATCTTTGTCCAACTGGACTGAGCTGAAGTCTAACACATAAGACGGATCAGCGTGATACTTCCAGAGCATGGAAACATGGAACACTGGATGAACTTCAGAGAGACTAGGTGGTAGTGCAAGTCTATAAGCCACCTCTCCGACCCTCTCAAGAATCCCAAAAGGCCTGATATACCTAGGGCTCAACTTGCCCTGCCTCCCGAACCTCATAACACCCTTCATGGGTGAAACCTGGAGCAAGACCCTCTCCCTAACCATGAATGCAACGTCGCGAGCCTTTCGACCTGCATAACTCTTCTGTCTAGATTGGGCTGTATGAAGTAGATCTTGAATCAATTTAACCTTTTACATAACATCTTGAACCAAATTTGTACCCAATAGCCTAGCCTTACCCGGCTGAAACCAACCCACTAGAGACCAGCACCGCCTACCATACAAAGCCTCATACGATGCCATCTGAATGCTCGACTTATCACTATTGTTATAGGAAAACTCCGCAAGAGGCAGAAACTGATCCCAAGAACCCCTAAAATCCATCACACATGACAAAGCATATCCTCTAATATCTGAATAGTGCGCTCGGACTGTCTGTCTGTCTGAAGGTGAAATGTTGTGCTCAATTCCACCCGCGTGCCCAACTCATGCTATACGGCTCTTTAGAACTGCGATGTAAATTGCGTACCTCAGTCAGAGATGGTAGATACCAGCACGCCATGAAGCCTGACAATCTTGAGAATGTAAACCTGAGCCAGCTGCTTCGAAGAGTAAGGAGTAACCACATGAATGAAATAAGCTGACTTGGTCAATCTTTCCACAATCTCCCAAACTGCACCGAACTTCCTCTAAGTCTGTGAGAGCCCAACAACAAAATCCATAGAGATCTGCTCCCATTTCTACTCCGGAATCACTAGCTTCTGAAGCAATCCACTAGGCCGATGACGCTAATACTTCACTTGCTGACAGTTTAGGCACTGAGCTACATATTCCACTATGTCCTTGTTCATCCGCCTCCACCAATAGTGCTGCCTCAAGTCCTGATACATCTTCGCGGCACCTGGATGAATGGAGTACCGCGAACTGCGAGCCTCCTAAAGAATCAACTCATGCAAACCATCTGCATTTGGCACACATAGCCTGCCCTGTATCTGTAATACACCGTCCTCTCCAATAGTGACCTCCTTGGCATCGCCGTGCTGAACCACGTCCTTAAGGACAAGCAAATAGGGTCAGCATACTGACGCTCTCTGATATGATCATAAAGAGAAGACTGAGAAACCACACAAGTCAAAACTCAACTCAGCTCAGAGATATCCAATCTAACAAACTGGTTGGCCAAGGACTTAACATCCAAGGCTAATGGCCTCTCTGCTACTAGTAGATACGTTAAGCTGCCCAAACTCTCCGCCTTGAAACTCAAGGCATTGTCCACCACATTGGCCTTCCCGGGGATGATATAGAGTGGTCATATCATAGTCCGTAAGTAACTCCAACCACATCCGCTGCCGCAAGTTAAGATCCTTCTTTTTAAAGAGATGCTGTAGACTCTGGTGATCGGCGTAGACCTCACAAAGAACACCATACAGATAGTGCTTCCAGATCTTCAAGACATGAACAATAGCTACTAACTCGAAGTCATGGACATGATAGTTCTTCTCGTGCACCTTCAGCTGTCTAGACATGTAGGCAATCACCCTACTGTCTTGCATCAACACAACGCTGAGACCAATGCGCGAAGCATCACAATACACCGTATAGGACCCCAGACTAGTAGGCAATACAGCATTGGGGTTGTGGTCAAAGTAATCTTGAGCCTGGTCATAGGTGTTGTAATATACGAGAAACCCTCTACAAATTGATGGTAATACCCCGCCAAGCCAAGAAAACTTCGGATCTCCGTAGCTGAAGACGGTCTGGGCCAACTCTCACTACTTCAATCTTCTTCGAATCTACCTTAATCCCCTTGCTCGATATTGCGTGACCCAAAAATGCCCTTGAATCTAGCCAGAATTCACACTTCGAAAATTTCGCATATAACTTCTTCTCTCTCAAGGTATGAAGCATAGTCCCCAAGTGCTGCTCATGATCCTCTCGGCTCTAGGAGTACACCAGAATGTCTTCAATAAACACAATGACGAACGAGTTAAGATATGGCTGAAATACGTTGTTCATAAAGTGCATGAACGGTGCTGGGGCATTGGTCAGCCCAAAAGACATCACAAGGAACTCGTAATGACCATACCAAGTCCTGAAGGTAGTCTTTGGGATATCTGGCTCCCAAATCTTCAACTGATGATAGCCTGAATACAAGTCGATCTTAGAGACCGGAGCACCTCAAGGCGACACACTAGGCCGAATGAAACCCTTATTAAGCAACTCTTGCAACTGTTCCTTTAACTCTTTCAACTCTGTTGGGGCCATACGACAGGGTGGAATAAAAATGGGCTGAGTGCCTGGTAAGAAATCAATACCGAAGTCGATATCCCTGTCGGACGGCATGCCTGGAAGATCTGCCAAAAATACATCTGGATAATCCCTCACTACTAGAACTGACTCGACGGTAAGAGTATCAATACTAACATCCCTCACATATGCTAGATACGCATCACACCCCTTCTCAACCATCCGCTGAGCCTTTAGAAATGAAACACCCTGCTATGAACATAATCTAAAGTACCTCTCCACTCTAACCGCGGTTGACCTGGCATAGCCAATGTCACCGTCTTGGCGTGACAATCAAAGATAGACTGATAGAGCGACAACTAGTCCATGCCCAAAATAACATCAAAATCCACCATACTGAGCAACAATAAGTCAACTCTGGTCTCAAAACCACTAAGAACAACCAAACACGACGGATACACACGATCAACAACAATAGAATCTCCCACGCGCATAGACACATAGACAAGAGAACTTAAAGAATCACAAGATACACCCAAATACGGAGAATAATAAGATGACACATAGGAATAAGTGGAGCCTAGATCAAATAAGACTGATACATTGTCTATGACAGACCGGAACAATACTTGTGATGATAGAGTCGGATGCAACTGCCTTCGTCCTAACAGGGAGGGCATAATATCTGGCCTGGTCTCCCCCTCTAGGGTGATCTCTACCTACTCGACCTCCACCTCGAGCTGGCTGTGCAGGTGGAGTGGTAGTTGATGCTGTAACCATAGCCTGAGGACCCCGTAGAGCACGCGGTGCCTGAGTGGTTTGTGGAGGTGCACCCCCTTGAGTCTAGGGCAATCCCCCACCATATGCCGAGTGTCACCACGCTCAAAACAAGCTCTTGGAGGGCGTGACAGCTATCGCTGGCTCGGGCCTGATCAACTAGACTGACCGCTGAAAGCACCTCGTGCAGGAGGTGCACTAGACAATGGCGGTACATAATAGAGAGCTTGGGGGGAGTGACCGGAATACTGCCGGCAGCTGAAAGTGCTGAATGAATGGAGTGACTCACATATCCCTTACGCTGACGAGCTGCAGCTGGGGCACAAATACCACTGTAAGTGCCAGACTCTCGAGACCTCTTGGCCTCTCTCTCATCTCTCTCCCGAGTCAGCATACCCTCCAATCTCCTAGCAATCCCTACTACCTGCTGGTACACGATGTCCATCTCCAGCTCTCGAGCCATGCTAAATCTGATATTGGGGTTGAGCCCCTCGATAAATCGACGAACCCACTCTCGAACAGTAGAAACCAAGGTTGGTGCATGCCTAGCCAAATTACTGAACCGAACTGCATACTTCGACACGGTCATAGAACCTTGGCGCAACTACTCAAACTCTGCACGCCATGCATCTCTGAGACTCTAGGGAACATACTCCCTCAAGAACATATCTGAGAACTGAGTCCAAGTGAGTGAAGCTGCCTCGGCTGGACTACCCAACTCGTATGCTCGCCACCACTGATAAGTTGCTCCCCTAAGCTAGAACGTAGTGAAAGCAACCCCACTAGACTCTGCAACACCCATAGTATAGAGGATAAGGTGGCATTCCTCAAGAAAACCCTGGGCATCCTCTGACGCCAAGCCACTGAAAGTTGGAGGGTGGTACTTCCTGTACCTCTCGAGTCTGAGTTGCTCCTCCTCAGAAACAACTGCCCTAACCTCGGGCTGAACTGGAGCTACCAGCTGCATGGTATGACCTCTAGAACCTGGTCTACCTGGACCCACTGCTCTGCGGAACGAGCGACGGGAGTCTGGGCTCCTTTCCTGGCTGAGATGTGGCAGGAGCAAGTGGTATCAACCCTGCCTGAGCCAAAGTGCTGAACATGCTCAAAACCTGGGCGAGAGTCTCCTGGAGGGCTGGTGCAGTAACAGGAGTCTCAGGTGCCTGCTCTCCAACTGGAACTACTAGTGGCTCCTCTATAGTAGCTCGTGCGGGGCTCTAGTTGCACCACGTGAACATCGTCGGCCTCTACCCCGGACTCGGACCCGGCCTTGGCCTCTCGCGGCTCTAATAGGGACGTGGGTGTCTGGTCATATGATCCAACTATACGTGTCCTCACCATCTGTGAGAGAATAAAAAGACAGAAATTTAGAATACAAAGTCAAAATTTCACACGATAAGGACTCAAAGAAGTGAAGCTTTTCCTAACAGTTTCATAGCCTCCCGAAGATAAGTACAGACGTCTCCATACCAGATCCGTGAGACGCTACTAAACCTGCTCGTAACTCATAACATTTATGAACCTAGAGCTCTAGTACCAACTTGTCACGACCCCAATTTTCCTCCGTAGGATGTCGTGACAGCACCTAGTCTCTAAGACTGGTAAGCCTAATAAGCATGCAGAATAATTGAAATAATAATCTAAAAACTCAAAACGTCAGTAACTCTATAAAGTAAAAACCACAACTCAAAGTATATACAATTTCCAAAACCTAATAGATATAAGTCACAAGCTCTAGATATAATGTTGCAAATATCCTAAATATCACTCTCTATTAAAACATAAAGAAACAAGAAAAAGACGGGATAAAAGGAGACTCTAAGGCCTACGGACGTGGGCAGGTGAACCTTGAAGTCTCCAAGCAGCAGCTCAACACTCTAATATCGAGGCTGATAGGATGCACCTGGATTTGCACAAAAACATGTGCAGAAGCATAGCATGAGTACACCACAACGGTACCCAGTAAGTGTCAAGCCTAACCTCGGTAGAGTAGTGACGAGGTCAAGTTAGGGCCCTACTGAAAATAATAAGAAACAAAGCAGAAGATATAATGATATAATAAAATGACAGGGAAGTGTAACAATAGAAATTTACGGAAGGTGACAAGACGAAATCATGAAGGCAAATACAACATGTAAGGAAGCAAGAATTTTACAAGTTAAGGAACAACAACAACAACAAACAATGCAGCAAATAGAGGAATCAACAGGGGCACTCCCGAGGTATCGTCTCGTAGTCCCAATAGTAAATATCTCACAATCTTTCCTCACAATAACAATCCGCACGGTAGAAACCTTGTGCCACAATAAGAATCCGCACCGCAGAAACCTCGTGCCTTATTAACAATCCGCACAGCAGAAACCTCGTGCCACAATAACAACTCGCACGGCAGAAATCTCGTGCCACAATCAAACAATCACCTAAACAATAATCACATAAACCAAAACATAACGAAAGAAACAATGATATTTCAAGCAAAGAACCCCACAATTAAATAATGAATACGGAATCAAGGAAGCAGGTAACTCAACTAAGTATGTTGTACAAATTGCAAATAAGAGATAAGACACGTAGGCATATGAAATTAGGCTAAACATGATTACTATATATGCTAGAGTAACTCAATTAAGAAAATAAAAGGAAACTACTCAGCAAAAATCGAATTTTCAACAGTTTGCCCTAGTATGCACTCGTCACCTCGTGTACACGGCCTTCATATATTGTAAATTACCATAGCAGTACCAAATTCTAAGGGGGATTTCCCCTACACAAAGTTAGACAAGTCACTTACCTCAAACTTCGCTCAATCAATCAATAAGAAGGCCTTTCCCTCGATTTTCCAACTTCAAACGGCTCAAATCTAGCCAAAAATAATTACATACTATAAATATAACTATAGGAAACTAATCTAAATAATTCAATTATGATTTTAGCAAGAATTGGAAAAATTGCCCCAAAAAGTCGACCCAGGCCCGCGTCTCGGAACCCGAACAAAATTATAAAAGCCGAACACCCATTCGAGATTGAGTCTAACTATATAAGAATTATCCAAATCCGACCTCATTTGGCCTTTCAAAACCCAAAAATTCGGTCTAAGAACATTTATAATTTTTTTTCCCAATTTGTCCACCCCAAATCTTTAATTAGATGAAGGAATTGAAGATAGATTAGTAGAAATTAATCAAAAATGAGTTAGGAAATCCTAGCCCAAAAATCCCTCTGAAAATCTTCCAAAATATCGTCTAAATCTGAGCTTACAAGTACAAATGGTGAAAAAGGACATAAACCCTAGATTTTAGAATTTTAATCTGCTGCCCTGTTACATCTTTCTTTGCGAACGCGAAAATTGCCTCGCGTTTGCAAAGTACAAAAATATGCTGCCCAAGTTCCTCTTACGCGAACGGGAGGGTCCACTCGCGAACGCGATCACCAGTGATCCCAGGCCCCCGCGAACGCTGACCCTCACTCGTGAACGCGTAGGCCTATGTGTGAGGTCCACCCAGCCGATTCTCTTCTTCGTGAATGCGTGACCCAGTATGGCGATCACATGGTACCAAGACCTGATCCCTTCGCGAACGCGTGACCATCTTCGTGAATGCGAAGAGTAAATTTCCAGCCATCTCTGAAGATTCTACGCTAACGCAAGAACACTTTCACGAACGCGTAGAAGGAAACCAGACGCACCAGATTTCAGCAATCATAATGTTCCGAAAAGCGCCGAACATGGTCCGAATCACACCCGAGGGCCCCCGGGACCTCAACCAATAATACCGACAAGTCCTAAAACATCACACGAACTTAGTTGAGCCTTCAAATCGCATCAAACAATTCTAAAACCACGAATTGCGCATCGATTCAAGCCTAATGAACTTTTGAACTCCTAACTTCAACATTCGATGCCGAACCCTATCAAATCAAGTCCGATTAATCTCAAATTTTGCACGCAAGTCACATTTGACATTACGGACCTACTCCAACTTCCAGAATCGGAATCCGACCCTAATATCAAAAAGTTCACTCCCGGTCAAACTTTTCAAAAATCTTCCAACTTTTCAACTTTCACCAATTAACACTGAAATGGCTTACGGACCTCCAAATCAACATCCGGACACGCTCCTAAGATCAAAATTACCATACAGAGCTATTGGAATCGATGAAACTCCATTCCGGAGTCATTTTCACACAAGTCAAAATACGGACAACTCCTACGATTTAGACTTCCAATTTAGGGACTATGTATCTCATTTCACTCTGAAACTCTCCCAAACCCGACACCAAGTACCCCGGTAAATCAAGTAACCACAAAATAAAACAGAGGGAGCAATAAATAGGGGATCGGGGTTCATACTCTCAAAACGACCGATCAGGTCGTTACAAGTAATATCTATGAATTTATAGGTTAACTCGAAAGTGGGAACTATGGATTGCATATAAGATTGGATAGAGTAAGTTCTTGAATCCTGGCATCAGAGAATAGATTCGCATTTAGGATAGACATATTCTAGTTGCCTTACTTGGTTATTTAATTTTCGCAGGAAATCTACATGCATTCTTATTAATTCTAATTCTATAGACATATAGTATTAGGTTGGCTTGAATAGGCGAGTGAAGTGTCGAAAGAACTTCGCGAGCATAATAAACCCTGTTAATCAATAAATTAGATAAATCAAGTGATCAAATTAACCGGAAGAACTCAATAGGAGAGACATTAATCCCATGTAACCCCAGAATATTCCCATCTTATTGGTTTTTTACTAAGTATTTGTTTGCTCTACTTGCGATCTTATTTTCTTCTTTGCTTATTAGTTTCGTTGTAATTTAGTTAACCAAAATTACCATAATTTTTTTCACTACCACTTGAGTAATTAATTTATAAATAGTTTATATTGAATAATAGCTGATCATAAATTTTCGTGGGAACAATACTTTCTCATTACTTTATTACTTGTCAATCGTGTATACTTACATGTCCGTTTAGACCCAACAGATATCATACACTTCTGCTGCTTTAGATTTTTCACTTCGTCTTTCTGTTATCTCTATTTGAAACGACCATTTATATTTTTGTCTTTCTGTTTCTTTTCGATACTAGGCTGGATTTGGAGAAAAATTGTAAGAAGGCATATCTATTTGTTATTGAAACACTATCCAGTCGAATTTTTTTATTTAAACTATCGAATGTGGTAAGTAATTTCTGTCCTCTAATACACATAGCTATTCTTTCTATTATTGCTGCGGTAATATGTGGATTATTTGCACGCCTAGAGTTATTAATGTCTACTTTTATTTAGTTTTAATATGCGTGAATGATTGATGTATCTATTAAGTAGTAATGCTATCATGTAGGTGCAGTTGATCCTGTTGGTCTTTTTCTTTGCGAATGAGAAAAGGAAAAGTCATCTCTAGGATTTATTTCTACATTTTAATTTTTCGTTGTCTATAAATTTAGAGGCTTGGCCATACATACAGAAAAATTTAAAATCTCTACATTGTTGTATTGTTTTTTTAAAATATATATATATATATATATGTGTGTGTGTGTCGAGTGTGATTTCTCCATTTGTTGTGTTTGCGCTGAAGTTCTGTAATTTCGGTTGCCAGTATTACAAGATAGTTTTTCTGTTCTATCCTAGGAGGAAGTAATCAATAATCTTGGACAACAGTGAGGAGATTAAATTCCTTAAGGACACAGAAACAACTTGTGGGCTCGAAAGTTATTTTATGTTTTATTTTATTGAACTAACATTGATTTACTTCTTTGATTGTCTGATTTCGCACACATATTACTAACAGATCTTTCATACTTGCTTGAACAAATGGAAGTCTGTATTTAAAAGGTGGTGATGAAAATACAATTATAGTTAAAAAATAAAATATCTTCAGGCTGACGCGAATATATATCTCGTTCTATTTAAAGAGATTCAAGCCCATTACAACAAGATCTTCACTAATCCAACAATAATCCTCTTGACTTGTCTTCCCCAATATACAACAGCCTGATCATATCGTATGACTCGAACAAACTTTAGGCAAGTCGTTGAGTCTAATAAAATATGCCATGATTTGCGAAGATCGTGGCATATTTTATTTTAATATTAATATGCTCTTAGAAGCTTTTAATTAGTTGGAGATGTATTCTTTAAAAGGTGAAGAAGTGGGTTGGTTACATGCGAGAGGATTACTGTTGGCTGGAATACGTAAAATAAGGTTTGACATTATATTGTGATCCGCATTCATGTTTGCGGCACCATTCATCTTTTCTAAAAGTTGTTTCACTTTTAATTACCTCTTTAGATTTTATTTATTAAATGAAATAGCTTACGTTTATTGTCATTTTCTTACTTTTGGGGGTAATATATAGTGTATCTCCAGTTACTTCCCCTCAATGTATTAGGCAGAATGTTGATAAATCACATTACACTAAAATTTAATCTAAATGAATAAATTTGAACATTTCTCAGTTCTCAAACGGGCATATAGAAGAGTGGACGTTGAATAAAGGAAAGATGCATCTTTCTGACGTGAACTCCATATATATATATATATATCATCAACGTGAAAGCCGCGTTCACACAGCCCTATGCCCCCCTTGTGGTATTCATCGAGATTTTTCTGTCCCAAATCAGTCTGTTCACAAATCTCGGATGTTATTTTTTTGCACGAATTCGATTTTTTTGAAGTTGAAGGCATAAACGTAGCTATTAAATAAAATCCGCATCTGCTATTGTCTCGTTTTTCTTTCTGCTTTACATTTCTTGTGAAGAGTTAAACGATAGTTTGGTGAGTGGTCAAATAATATAGAGTAATCAATAGCTAGAAATGAGAGGAATCACTTTCTGTATAGAATTAAATGTTGATAAAAATGAGAAACACATTGAGATTGAACTGACTTAGCTTGATATGAAACAAAATCACTAGAATAAATGATTCTAAAGAAATTCCTAGCTAGTGACAGAAAATGAGTAAACTATCTAATTGAAGAATTTGTAATTCTTTGCTGAGATGATAATGGTACGTGCTCCTCCTATTGGTGCCAAGACGGTTATGCTCACACCAATAATAATTGAAATCTGAAAACAAAGTCAAAGAAATAAAAGTAAGTATTATACAGTTAAATGGTGTAATTTCCTTTATACATGATTGGGTATTATATATCGGGAAAATGATATTGTATAGTCACATTCAAAATAGTAGCCTCTATATATATATATGTATGTATGACATATACTAAAATTATTTTTTTAATTACTGATTGTAAAAAGTTTCTGGCTCGAGATAAAAGTGCTCAACAAACTTACCCAAGAAGCGATCCAATGAAAGCTCCACCTCTTAGGTTTTTGGCTGACAAGCCACATTATGCATGGGAGCTGCCATATAATAAATATACATAATTAAGGATATATATTGGTTAGTACGAAATTCTAAAGAAAGGATATATAGAGATCGCACAAAAAATGATGTGGATGAAAATGCCAATCCTCCGAAAAAGCCCAACAAGCCTCCGAAAAAGGGAAAGCACATTCCAACGAACATCGTCGCAACTGTTTAACAATTGGTATACAAACAGGAATTACTTCATTTTATTATGTTAGTAATAATTCCATACAAGTAGTGAAAGATTAATTCTATTTACCAACGTAAATACTTCGGGCAATAAGGCGAAGAGGTCGTCCAGGAGTGAAATGACGCTTTTTAACCAAGTAACATTCAATCATGTCAAAAACAGGCATTGCAAAAACCTGAGATTAAAAACAAAAAACAAATGGTAATGAACATTTGATCCAATATTCAAGATATATAATAATATATTTCTTTTGTTTCAATTTAAATAACATGTTTTTCTTAGTAGTCTATTCCAAAAAGAATGACACTTTTTTTTTATTCCCCTTTGTTGGAACTATTGCTCCTTTAGTGACTCCAGAAGAACAAATTTCTATATTTAGAGACAAATTAACTTTAAATTTTTCGTTTTACCCACTTTACCTTTAATGAGAAGTTTTTATAGTCACACAAATATAATTGCCCCATATAGCTTTTGTCCTGTAAGCTTTAGGACCATATGTTTCAAAAGTCGTCTTTTTTTTTTTCTCCTTAAACTTTGTGTCAAGTCAAACTAAATCATCTAAGAGTCCGTTTGGCCATGAAAAATATTTCACTTTTTTCAAAAATTTGTTTACTTTTTTTTGAAATCACTGTTTGGCCATAAAAAATTGAATTTTCACTTGAAGATGAATTTTGAAAATTTTCGAAAATTTGAAAAACTCCAAAAAGTTGTTTTTCAAAATTTTCACGCAGATCACTCACAAAAATCCAAAAGCAACACAAAATTATATTCATGTCCAAACACAACTCTAATCTTCAAATACCATATTCACGTGAAAAAGAAATTTCACTATATGTCAGATCAAACTACATCATTTAAATTGAAACGGAAGGAGTATACAATTTCAGACCATCACCTGATAACTTCCAAGAACATGCAAAAATACCATAAAATTTGCAAGAGCAATTAGCCAATTTGGATGTTTTAGTGTAACAAGGACATCATCATCCACAAGATTGCCAAAAGCCCAGAATCCAGAGGCAGCAACAGCTAAATAGCAAAATGCAACAATTGCATAAGCTACAGTAACACCTCGCCACATTGGCCCTTTAGATGGTTTTTCTGGGGTTGAAGGTATTGTTGCTTGAATTTCTAATGCAACACTATGTCCAGCAAATGCAAATGCAATCGTTCCTAAACTGTTGAAAATATCAAATGTTATTCCAGCTGGAGTATGAGATCGTAGACCATAATTAACTGGTTGTGGATGTTCAACTCCCTTGATAATTGATGCTACTGACGAAATTGTTGAGTAACTGCATGCATATATAAACACAAAAATGAATTCAATATATGTCATAAATATAACATAATAATAGACTAGTGTTTTGCATTTTGTGTTTTTGTTTGGATGGTAATTAAGTATTGTTTCATACAGTACGGTATTGTATCGTTGTATTGTTTTAATGTATATAATATTTGAATATATTGTCTTGTTTTTCATCATTTTTATGATGTCATGCACTAGCAATATGAAGAATAAACTTGCAATAATATAAAGAAAAAATAATGTACGAGGTAGAATTATTATATGAAAAATATAGGATAAAGGATAAAATATGATTAAAAAAATAAGAAACAACACGATCACACCAAATCGGTCGGTCCATAAAATGACACTTTTCGTTATTACGTAACGATAGATTTAACGATACGATACAATAAAATTTAAGTAATAATCAAAAAATAAATATTGTATTTAAAGTAATAATACGATACAATACAACATGTAACAACCATCCAAACAATACGATACAATACAATAGGTAACAACCCTCCAAACAATACGATACAATACAACAGGTAACAACAGGTAAAAAAAAATTATGTTTTGCATTTTGTATTCATTTACGTACCTCAAAGACATAACAGCTGCTGTAAAAGAGACCACTTTCAAGGAATTAAAATTAGGAGCTTGAGATAGTATCAACTGAAGAGCTCCAAAAAATAAAATAAAGTAAGTTTGCTTAATCCCTTTTGACCAATGGAACATCGTATGCATACTTTCTTTTAGAGATTTCCCCCCTGTAACCATGTATACTATGTCACTGGCAACTTGAACAATCATCTGCTGAGGCATTACTATCCAATAACCTCTCTTTAGGCCAAATACATGTTTTCCTAACTCAGGATATCGGTCAAATCTCTTCCCAGGGACATGTTCGTGCAAATTGACCAATTGCCAAAGTGAGTATAATGTCACAAACCATGATATTATTATCATTCCGATTCCTGGAATCCTACATATTAATTTAAAAATATCAAACAAAAAAAGGTCAGAACTCTTTTCGTAAATGAATGACTTACATGAGATGTATTCCTTCCTTCTGTTCACTTTTATTTGTCACGTTTTACTTTTCAAGAGTCACTTTGACTAATTTTGAAAATGAAATTGGATTAAATTTTTTTAGAATTTTAAATTAAATATTCAGAAACTATACGAAAAATACTATAAGTAGTAATTCGTTTCATATCAATATGGTGAAAAAACATATTAAAACGATGGTCAAAGTTTATGTAATTTGACTCTCGAAAAACGAAACGACAAGTAAAAATAAACGGAGGGAGGGAGTATCATAAGATTTACCAGCCGAGTTGTGACACAGCATATGGTAAGCCAAGAACACCAGCTCCTACAACGGCTGTTACATTATGGAATGTTGAATACCACCATTTGGCTTTGCGGGAAGCTGTTATAGGCAACCACCTATTCAGATCGTCATCGATTTGTTCGTTTGTTGTTACATTGTTGAAATTATTCCCACTCTCAACCTTGAATGAAAAAAGAAAGTTACATAAATAAAAATATGATAAAAAACTACTAGGTACAAATTCATATTTTGATAGAACATACCATGGAAACGTCTTTGTTTTGCATCGTTAGTATTTACCAATTTTGTGTAAGATCGTAAATAGCAGTTTAAAAACTCTTGTTAGCAATTACTCAATAGATAAGTAAGTGAAGTGGTGAGTGTGGGAAAAGGGAGGTTTTTATGCTTTTATTTTGGGGTATCTCTTACTATCCTAATTTTGGGGAACTATAAACAGTAAACAGTTTCAGAAAATTAAGGATATCCAGATAAAGTTATCCACTTAGTTACTACCTAAACCATGTGATAAGCGATTGATTTTCCTATTTTTGTGCATTTGACTATTTTACCAATTAACCAGAAATACAGAACCAGACAAGTCGAATTTAATATTGCCGTGAATAGAGGTGTCGGAAGAATTTTAATTGAACTATACGCAATCTAACTAATTGTTCAATGCTTTTTTTTGTTTTTTGTTTTTTCATTATAATAAGTTTAGCTACACACGTTCATAACCTCAAATATGCGGAAATCAATATGTTTAATACATATAAAATGACAATGACAATAATGAAGTCTTATGCCACAACAACAAATTTAGAATTTTAAAGTCATAAGTGCTTCACAATTTTTACCCAAAATTTTTGCCAGCCAATTTTTGTAAGTATATTGCTATTTAAAATGTGATGATAAAAAAGAAGAAAATTATAATAAATTTTTCACGATATATATATATATATGTTCTTCTCATAATTATTGTAAAATGACGTCATAATTATAGAAAGGATCAAAGTAATATGTAAAAAAAGAATCAAAATAAGCACGAAACTATTTAGCGAAATGTTATTCGTCTTTTTTACTCTTGAGAAATAAAATATATATTAAAAAATTATAAATTAAATTATTTTTTAAATATTTAAAATTTTGAAATTAAGAAGTCCTAATATTCATGACATTCAAATCAAACTATTATAAGAAGTAGAAGGAAAGTTTCTTTTTCAAGGAAACTCCACTATAACTTTTACGTTTCTTATCAATGAATTTTTATCTACAAGGTCAATTTTGCCTCTATATTTCATTTCACACCAAACTATTTGCTTTATTCTTAAGTTTTCAATAGATAAGTATTTATTTGAAAGCTTGGTTATTAAATTGTAGAAATAATTTCAGAAATACCCTCATTTTTAGCTCTTCGCACTGACCTTCCCCATGATATATAGTATTACGCGTACCTCTCTTATTAATTCTTTTTGATAATAATTTTTTTTTTGCCTATTTTCATTAATATAAATAAAGTACAATTTGAAAAATATGCCTTTTTTCAACTAGCTCTTATAATTAGTTGATTTTATGAATAATTTCTTCAACAAATGGGCAAATATTTCTATGAATAATATTTATCATTAGCATTAAAAATAATATTTATTTTCGGAAAAAGATAGTAATCATTTATTTGTGATAATACTTTAATGATCTGGGAAAGGAAACAGAGAGCTAAAAATATCAATAGAAAGAATAGAAATACTTTTTATTTAACTATTGGTTTCAGAAAAGTCAAAGAATACATAAAGAAAAACTAGGAAAGCAGAAATAGCTTATGGTATTTATTTATACTGCCAAACAAAATTGTAAATATGTCACGTTATACCTTTCACTTGTTTTATTTTAATGATGCAATAGGGATTTATATTCTGTAGGTTGTTGGATACAGATTTGGTACGTGATATTTTAAAAAAGGTGAAGTTGATTCAAAAATGACTTCGGATGTCATAGAATATGCAAAAAAAATTATGCGGATAAGAAGATTCACAATGTGGCATTTATGAAAGATGAGAAGGTACCCATGAAAGACGTGATGAGATTTGGGAAGAATTACACGTTGAGTTCGAGGTTTATTAAACCATTTGAGGTGTTGGAGATATATGGTAAGGTTGCCTATAGGCTTGTTTTGCCTCCTATCCCATCAAGGGTATATCCGGTATTTCATATTTGTATACTTCGAAAGTAATACGAAGATAAGTCGCATATTTTGGACTTCAGATAGTGCATCTAGATGAGAATTTGGCATATGAAGAAAGAAGTGGTAGTTGTTTTCGACATGCTGGTTCAGGAGTTTAGGTCAAAGGAGATCACTTAGGTGAAGATGCTTTGGAAAGGATAACCGAACCAGGAGGCTGCTTGTGCGTATGTTCGATTCGAGCCTCGGGTGGCCATGGTTTATTTAGCACTTCTGGTCGGCCATTTTGAAGTCTAGAAATTTGGCGCCAACAAACTTCTTAAGTCCAATATCTTCAGTCTTATAATTCCTTTTAAGAGCATTCATGTCATGACCCAAAATCCCAAGTGCCGTGATGACGCCTATCATGGTACTACGCAACCCGACAACTCACACATACTAACTTCTTGAAATTTAAAATATACGGAAATAAGCTTAAGTACTGGATAAAAACATCACAGCTCAATATATAATTTTTTAAAACCCGGGTGTCACTGAGTACATGAGCATCTATACAATAACATAGTCTCATACACTGTCTAAGAAAGTAGAACATAATAAGTAAAACTGAGAGATAGGGGAGGTGAGTAAAGGTTTGCAGACGCCAAGGCAACTACCTCGATAATCTCCGAACGGCTGAAACTCCGAGATCAACAACCACCGTGCCCGAAAATGCTTGGATCTGCACACGAAGTGCAGGGTGTAGCATGAGTGCAACCAACTCAATAAGTAACAAGTCTAACCTTTGTACTGAAAGTAGTGACGAGTCCGAACAATATGGTCCAAATACATAATTAAACAGGACGAAAATTTACAAAACATGTGACAGTAATATCTCAGAGAAACCCATAATTTGCAGGTACCAGTACATGAATGTAAACATGCTTCGGGGTTTAATAGTTAAACTCAGGACAGATAAAATATGTCAAGTCTAAATGATATGAGGAATATGACGTCTCTATACTTACATGCCAATATGCATATCGTATGTGATGCAACACAATGAAAGCCTCACGTACTCATACTCTCGGAGTGCTCAATCTGACTGTCTCAATTGTCACTCATCACACTCAATCACTCAGCACTGTACATGGCAGAGCCAGCCCAAATGCTAATAAATTTTGCTGCAGCGTGCAACCCGATCCCATCGTGAATCAATACCAACTGCGCTCCCTGTGGAAGTGCTGACTCCGGAGGGGCAGATCCAGCCCAAGCGCTATAATAAGCCAATCTTGGCATGAATCAATAAAGCCTGCTGCGACATGCAACCTGATCCCATAAATATCATTCACAAACAGGCCCTCGGCCTCACTCAGTCATCAATCTCTCCAGTCTCTCACAACACTCATGCTAAGCAGCCCAAATCAATTATAGGTAATGTGACAATGTATGATAACAAAGACTGAGATATGATATGCAATGATGAATGCGACTGAGTACATAGCTGCAATTAAGCAAATAACTCAACAACAAGAAACGACCACTATGGGTCCCAATCGCACCAGCACATAAACATGATTTCTAACATAAATCACAGTTCAAGTGCTCTAACACATAGGGTACAGTAATAATTCAAATAAGATAGCTACACAGTTCCACAGAATTGACTGAATCACAATTACTATGGTGTATGCCCATATGCCCGTCACCTAGCATGCCCGTCACCTCAACACCAATCATATAACACGTAATCTCGGGGATTCATACCCTCAGAACCAAGTTTAAAGTATTTTTTTACCTCAAACCATGCAAATCTCTACTCCAACAAGCCCTTACCTCGCGAATCCGCCTCCAAATGCCTCGACTCTAGCCGCAAACAATTCGATACAATTAACTCAAGCTATAGGAATCAATTCCATGTGAAGATGCTAAGTTCTTAATCAAAAGTCAAAAAGTCAACTCAAAAGTCAACCTCCGGGCCCATGTCTCGGAATTTGATGAAAGTTATAAAATCCGAACACTCATTCAACCACGAGTCCAACCATACCAAAATTACTCAAATCCGACACTAAAATTCCGTCCAAATCCCAAAAATTCAGCCTAAGAAGTTTCCTCCATTTTCTCCCAAATTTTCAACTCAAAGTACTAATTAAATGATAAAATCAATGATATATTCATGTAATTTAACTAAACCGAGTTAGAATCACTTACCCTAATCACTTCATTGAAAATCTCTCCAAGAATCGCCTCAAACAAGCTCCCAAAATCAAATTGTGAAATAAACTCATATCCTCATTTTTGAGATTTAATATTCTGCCCAGAATTAATCGCGATTGCGGAAATCGCCTTGCGATCGCGAATTACAAACTAAGCTGCCCCAGAATTTAACACTATGCGAACACGTACAGAACCATGCGAACGCGAACACCAGCACTCCTGACCTACGTGATCGCGACAGCCCCACGCGTCGCATAATGCGCGTGAATCGAACTCCTGCCTCATTTCCTCTTCGCGAACGCGGCCTAGCCCGCACGTTCGCGATTCACTGCTTCACTAACCTACGCGGTCGCAGCCCTCAACTCGCAAACGCGTAAAACAAGAATCTCAGCTGCCCAAATAGGCCTACACAATCGCGGACCTTCCCACGCGATCACGTATAAGGAAACCAAACGTGAACACCAGCAAACTTCAGCATACTTCAGCCATTTCTCCAAGTTAAATTCCACTCCGATAACTATCTGAAATCTACCCGAGGCTCCCGAAACCTTAACCAAACATACCAACAATTCCTAAAATATCATACGAACTCATTCGAAACATCAAATGACATCAAATAATGCTAAAATCACGAATCGCGCATCGATTCAAGTCTAATGAACTTATGAACCTCTAACTTCTACATTCGATGTTGGAACCTATCAAATCAAGTCTGATTGACCTCAAATTTTGCACACAAGTCATAAATGACACAACAGACCTACTCCAACTCCTAGAACAAAAATTCAAGCCGTAACTACAAAGTCAACACTCAGTCAAACTTCTCAATTTTCAAAACTTATAATTTTCCAACTTTCGCCATTCCAAGCCTAAATTAACTACGGACCTCCAAATCACTATCCAGACACACTCCTAAGTCCAAAATCACCCAACAGAGCTATCAGAACCAACAAAACTCCATTCTGGAGCCATTTACACATAAGCGAACATCCGGTCAACCTTCTCAACTTAAGCTTCCAACTTTGAGACTAAGTGTCTCAACTCAATTCGAAATACCCCCGGAACCGAACCAACTACCCCCGCAAGTCACATAACAATAATTTAGCATAAAATACGCAATAAATGGGGGAACAGGACTATAACACTCAAAACGATCGGCCGGGTCGTTATAATTTCACAATTCTTTTAAAATTTTCATGACACTATAAACAGTACTATACAAGCTATCTTCCAAATAACTGAATATGTAATTCTTGCAAAGAAAGTTAGAATCTGTGGCCACAAATCGTACATTGTCTAGAGTTTCTTCCGCCAAGATTGGAACGTTACCTTTGACAAATTATTGCAAATTAAGAGTGGTAAATAGAAGGACATCTTCTGCTGCCAGCGCTTAAAGTCTATGCCAGAAAAATTTTTGGGCTTTTTTACCAGAGTCATTACTGGTGTAGGTATTGTGTAGCTTGACGAGGTAATAGTCGCGCTGCAATAGATTCATTTTAGTTTTCCGAACTTGTTATTTTTTGTAAAAAAAATTAAAACAAACAGATTTTAGTAAATGGGTGAAGTTTTTATACCTTCAAACTGAATACAAACAATCCGATAAAAAATCACAAGAATCTTAATCTCGAATGTAAGTAAAAAGTCACAAAGAATTTAATCTCAAATAGGATTAAAAAATCCAAATATTTTAGTCTTCAAATGGGAGTGCAAAAACTAATATTTTAGTCTCCCATGATAAACACATAAATATAATATTAAATTTCTTAAGCGTTTTAATTCCTTCAAAAAATTAGTAAAGCAAAATAACAACAAATTGGAGATAAACAGTAAATGTTGTTAGACAAAAACAGAAATTAGACAAAAATTTTGAGCCCACCATACTTGTATGTCCTTAAGGAATTTAATCATAGTTTTATGGATTAATTCCTTTCAGAATAGAAAATATATCTATTCTCTGATAATGGCAATTCACATCAAAGAACTCCACAGAACTCAAATGGCAGAGCAAATTACACAATCGACACTTACTATGCAGAAATACAGAAGAGAGAGAGAAAAATTTGCAGGTTTTCAGTGATGAAAAATAAGACCAATCATCTGAATTTATAGTCCTCGGGTTGGTGTGAAAGTGCCTGTTCAGAAACAAGGCGGTGTCTACTGCTGAAATTTCGTGTCTGTTCGGTCAAAATTTCAAATCTGACCATGTCAAAATTACCATTGGAAAAAAAATCGATAATTTATTTATGTTAAAATTTTGCGTGAAAAATAAAGGGAAAAGGAAAATTAAATAACTGAAAAAGAGAGGAGATTTTTCTTTTTCATACTCGGTTTTTTCGAAAACTTCAAACAATACCCCACGTATGGAGCCAAGCCTTGGGACCCCTTTGGCCATAACTTTTGCCAAAGTTGTCCAATTTTTTTTTTTTTTGGCAAAATACATATTTATTCATAAATTTCATTCATATTTTGATAAATTTTCAAATTCCAAAACCAGATCAAGAGCTGGTTTTGACCCAAAATATTATTATTATATTTTTAAAATTTTTAAAATTACCCTAAACTTTTATATTTTATAAAAGAGCACATCACTTATTATTTTATAATAATGCTACTTCGTCTTCTCGATCATCTGATAGTGTATTATGTAGCTCATTATAAAAATAATAATTTTATATCAAATTTATTTATGTTGAAAAGTATAGTTTGTGATAATAATAATAAACATTATCGATGAAGGTACGGTTGAATATTTACCATAATTTTTAAAACTTGTGGGATGTCCAAAGGCATTTTTATTTTCAAACCAAACTTTTTTTCAGATTATTTATTATTTTTAGTACATCATAGAAGGAAAGAACTTAAGCTAGCAATTGTTTTCCCAAACTATAAAAACTCGCAATCTTGAAAATCCGGCGCTGGCGTTACTTTCTCCGGCGAACTGGGGCCTTTCTTTCTCATGGAATCAACCTTCATACAAACCCAACCACTCCAATTCGTTCGCCCAATGGCTTCAAAATTCATCCCCACAATTCGATTTACTGCTTCCTCCTCTGTAGTATTCAAGAAGCTCTTCTCTGTTTCAGCAGCCATTATCACAAATGCCCCTGTCATAGAAGAGCAAAACCCATCTCCTGAACCAACTACTTCTAGTAGAAATGGAGCTCCAAAAGTGGCAAGGGGTAGTAAGGGAATTTTGGAAGCTCGGCTGAAAATGGACTGGTTGGAGTCTTTGTCTTGCCCTTTTCAAGATACTAAGGATTTGAATAATGCAGGTTGGGTTATTGGGGTTGACCCAGATACTTCTGGTGCCTTGGCTCTCTTGAAACCAAATCAACCTCCTCAGGTAAGTATAAAAGTTTTAAATTGTAGCTATTTATTATTGTTGCAACCTATAATCTGTTGGAATCAATGTAGACCTAGAAAAAAAAATGCACAATGGAATAAACAGATACTATGTAGGCGATACCAATTAGTTGGAGTTAAGTTTAGTCATGTTAGTTCGTTTATTTTAGGTCCAAGGTTAGCCTGGAGTTCTTTAGTGTTGTGGGAGACTTATATAATGGGGCTGCCCGGTACACTAAGCTCCAGCTGTGCGCGGGGTCCGGGGAAGGAACATACCATATTGGGTCTTATGTACGCAGCCTTACGACTGTTTTCGCAACTTGAACATGTGACCTCCTGGCTCCCGCCGACTCGGCAGCAACTTTTACCATTGCGCAAGGTTCCCTTTCCTATGGGAGACTTACTTGTTGGAATCAATGTAGACCTAGCGAAAAATAATGCACAATGGAATAATCAGATACTATGTAGGCGATACCAATTAGTTGGAGTTAAGTTTAGTCATGTTAGTTCGTTTGTTTTAGGGCCAAGGTTAGCCTGGAGTTCTTTAGCGTTGTGGGAGGCATATATAAAAGGGTAGCCCGGTATACTAAGCTCTCACTATGCGCGGGATCTGGGGAAAGGACAGTGCACGTTGGGTCTTATGTATGCAGCCTTACGGCTGTTTTCGCAACTTGAACATGTGACCTCTTGCTGACTTGGTGGCAACTTCTACCATTGCGCAAGGTTCCCTTCCTATGGGAGACTTATTTGTCAATAGAAAACGTAGAGAATGAATAATATATAATATTAGAATAAGATGGGCTTAAAAGTAGGGACATAACAGTGAGCATTCATGTTGCGGACACCAACTTACCTGATATTAAGGCAGGCGTAGTTATTGTTGTTGTTTTATTACAGTTGCAACATGGCCCTCACGTGCAGACCTGATACTTTTTAGGGGTTAAGCATGTGGAAATATTTCTTTTTGATGGATAGCTTAAGACATGAATCCAGCTTTTTTATTTATTGTAGGTTTGAACAGTACTGATGCTTTCCTTTCCCTTGTTTTCCATAGTTCAAGAACCTTTTTTAACTTCTTCTTTAAGTGAGAGTCGTAATAAGTACTATTACATTTCTATGTTGCTTTTGAGGAGCCAAAATTAGATGTTGTTTATATTTTTTTGATACTATGTGCATGCGGGGTTGTCAAGGCCAGCTTCAGCGTGCCTCGATTAATTTCATGGGTACCTACTACCTCTCACCAGCATAGCTATTAGGTGACTCTATCCATCAAGACTTGAATAGACGGAAAGAAATCATCTAGTATTTTTGTCTGTGTTGGGATTTGAACCTGAGACATAAAGGTTCTCAACACATTTCATTGACCACTAGGCCACACCCTTGGGTGCACAGGGTTGTCTGATCTTCTAGCATACATGGGCTTATTGTCTCTAACCCGGCGTTATACCTGGCGGTTACTGTTTCCTTGACAATGGCAGTAGTAATATAGTTCTTTTCAGGCTTTGAGTTCAAATTCATTGTCTTATGTGCTTGGCTAAAATCTCGAGCAACTAGTAATTGCCGAGACAAGTGATGGTTGCTCTAGTGATAAGAGTTGCTCCAATTCTAACCATTAGGTTCATAGTTTGAGTAACTAAAGATGGAAAAACAATGGGTAACTGCTGATGATGCTCCTCGTGTTGTGTACACCAAACAACTAATAATTGCTGATTGGAGTTTTTGTCAGAAACTTGCCCACTAGAATTAAGTGAGTCACGAAATGTATATCCATCTATCTCAAACCAAACAAGGAAAAATAAAAAAAGAAAGAAAGAAACATTCTTGTGCTTTAAGAAGTTAATACCTTGTTCATTGACTTATTTACTTATAAAACTACAATATACTGGTCGCTGACTTCCTATTCCAATCTCCAGGTGTTTGATTCTCCTCACTTGAAAGTACTAGTTGGCAAAGGAGTGCGGAAGCGGTTAGATGCAAAAGCTATTGTTCAGTTGCTTCAAAGTTTTGAAGCTCCTATAGGTACAATAGAAGCTGTCATCTTGGAATTTCAAATCTCTGTTCTTAACTTCCTCAGTTATCTGGAGTGAATGACTTGTGCAGTAGATTCTGCCATTTCTCAGATATTTGTGCTAGTTTGTTTGTTTGGCATTGAAGGTGACAATGCTCTCTTTTTCCTTTTTTCCTTCACCAAGAAATTCAATATTGGTATTTCTTTTCTTGGTATGCTTTGTTAATTTACTGTCCATTTTTCTGCTTCTGGACTAGGGTGTGGGATGGGGAGGCATTTGATGCACTAGCTGGTTGTTTGAATTAGTCCTTTTTATTTTCTACTGTCTTCTGTAAAGTAATGGTCCATGTACTGAGACTTAAATTCATCTAGTTCAACGGATATGATGGATATCCTTATAGTTAAAACTAATCCAAAAGATATGCTAATATGGTGCAATGCCTTCTTTCCTAACCTTATCCTCTCATTATCTTGTGGTTCAAATAATTACTTTGGCTGAAGAAGGGTCGAAGTGCTTGGCTTTGAGAAGAAGCTATCTGTCAAATTTCCTTGCTGTTGTATTCAAATGAAATGGGCCAAGAGGGAGCAGAATGGATATTGTGGATTCCTCTAGCCAATCCCAACTAGTTGCTTAATTGTTAAATGGTCTTATCAAATTTAGTTGAATTATTAAATTCACTAGGATCAGTGTATATTTTTTTTTTTTTTGGATAAGTAATTAGAATCACGTGAGATATTTCATTTTGTTTTCAGGAACAACTGTATATGTTGAACAATCAACTCCGTATCCACAAGATGGTAAGCAGGTTAGCAATATCATTAACAAGAATGCCAGTATGTACTGTTACTAGCCTATCAATTTTATTCAAATGATATAGCTACTTTCATGTCCATTCGCTCTTTAAGTCTTGCACCATCAAATAAATCTGCATTGGCAAGTTTTTGTTACTTAATAGACCGCTTAACGTATTCATTTACACTTAGTGGACTATACATATTGATCCCTTCAGAGCTTCACCAGATAATAACTCAACTATGTGCTTATGGTATCATCTTGCAACTAGCATCTATTACTTTGAACTTGTTTATTATGCTAAAGAAGTGGAAAGACTTTTATGAATACCATAATTTCCTGAACTAAAACTTCACGAAGTAGCAATTCAACTTGTAGCTGTGGTTGGTTGAGATATTGTGATGTTGTTTCAGGTAGGTAATTTTAGTAAGGCTTGTACACATTGCGCCTCTTATCAGAATGGGGTTACAGGCGGGTGGGTGGGCTTTAGGCTTCTAGAATACTTGGAATTTTCATTTTTTATTGCAATGTTGTATCACTTTATAAATTATTGATGGATGTCACTAATGTTTTCATGGTAGAGACATTCTGCAGATAAAGGCGGGTTAAAAAATGTAGTGTTACCGGAAGTAGAGGCATCATACATTTTTTCGCCCATACGTGATTTAAGCAACTCAAGTATTTACTTATTCAAAAAAGAAAGTCAGTTTGCTTTATTAAGAAAAAGTGGGGGCGAAGATGAAGAAATCACAAGATGTGTTCTCCATATTCATAGCATTACCTCAAAGTAACTACAAGAAAGTCAGAAAATATTAAGATGCTATTTAACATTACCTCTTTTTAGGTGGATAGAACTTCTCTAGCATATCTTCTTTGTTTTTTTTTTTTTATCACTTATCAATATATTTTTGCACTATCAAGGGATGGTGGAGTGGAGGATTTGGCTACGGAATGTGGATCGGGATCTTAGTTGCTTCGGGATTCTCCGTCATTCCAGTGCCATCAAGTGCATGGAAGAGTGAGTTTCAACTTACAAAAGAACGCTCAAACAAGGTTCGTCTATATTTCCTCCACTTAGTTGAACACAAAAACATGATATCCTCTAGATATGGTTATAAAAAAAAACTATCCTCTAGATTAGATTTACTTTATTATTCAAGCCTTTTGCTTTTGCACTTTCATGAAATAAAAAGTCCGTCTAGTTAGATTTTTTGCTTTGCTATTGTTTGCTCTTGCAAATTTGTACTACAACAACAAACCTAGTGTAATCCCACAAATGAGGTCTTGGAGGATAGTGCGTGCGCAGACCTTACCCCTACTTTGAGAAGGTAGAGAGGCTCTTGCAAATTTGTACTTAAAAGATTTTCTTTTCTCTCAAACAAAAAAAAAAAGAAAAAAGAATTTCTTGCAAAAATGCAGCATCTCCAAAATTTTCTGGAGTCATCATCTAATATCTGTCATCCAATTAAATGTCTTGGCAGGATTATAGCAGGGAAGTTGCATCTGAATTGTTTCCCTCTTTGAGTTCTCTATTGAAAAGGAAGAAAGATCATGGTTGGTATACTAGACCCAATCTCCTAAACATTTTATATTTCTGTAAAAAGACCTGGGGCTTCTAATTTTTTTTACTGCTTTTTGTAACTCGTCAATCATAAGGGATCATATAAGCAGACTATTCATCTATCAAGAAAGAGAGTATAATGGGTTTGATAGCCCTTGTAACTTTTCTAAGATACCTTGCTATAAGAAGTCCTTGCTCTTTTCTGGCTGTAAGATTGATAACTCAGGATTTCACATTTTAATATAATCTAGTAATATTGACTTTGTATTCCTTAGCTATTATAAATGAGTTAACTTCATATTGATCCTAAACAATTATCCAGTGTGATTGCCTGGTCTAGTGGTGCGTGGTGATGTGTCGGTTAGGTGCACTATACAGGTTTGAACCTTGCCGTAGACAAAAGCTTGGTATTTGAAAGGAGAAAGGTAGAGGGACTGGGTCCATTATCCACTAAGTTTCGTACTTTGCGCCATTGGTCCTCAAGGATTTCTTGGTTATTAAAAAAAATTAAACAATACGATTTATGAGAATTGTAAATATGTTATACTTGCTCCTTTAGTTTATAAGTTTGTCTCTTATTTTCTTCTTTCCGATAATTCAAATTTTGGCTTCTGGTACCCTCTTTTGGCCTTAAACACTAAGTTGGAAACTTATTTCCCAACATTTCCAGTTGGTGAAATTCCTATTTAGGACCTCTTCTATAGCAAGCTTTACTGCACACTAATCTCTGAATTTGTATCAAATAAATACACTCCTTGATCATCTTTTGGCTCTAAGTCAATATTTTCATATCCATAATTAACAGATGTTGCATCAAGATCTTATTTTCTAATAACTTTTATATTTTTCCATTGACACATCAACATATTATTTCATGATTCTTTCTTTAACTTCCAGGTCGAGCTGAGGCTCTTCTCATCGCTGCTTATGGCAAAGGCATCAAGATAAATTCTGATTCTTTTTCCGTGGCGGAAAATTAACTGTCTTAGAATTTGGAGAAAAGTTGGTTCATGACTTCGTCTTTTATCAGCTGCAACGCTTAGTTGTTGCTGGATATCTGCCTTAGGTGTACATATTTCCCTTGAAAGATTTATGCAGTCAAAGAGACACAATTAATTGACGAGGCTTTTCAATCAATTAGAATTTTTCTGACTGACTCCATGAGATCTCAATGTAAGCATTGAATGGAGGAATATGGTCAGTAAAGATTTATGGCCGATTCCAATTTATTTGGGACAGAGGTGTACCATTCCAGGGACGTTATCATTCGCGAAGTCGAACTCATCCTTTGTGTTAACTTAATTGTCAGTTCTATGCTAATGTTGTATCTTAATCTAGATTTGCAGGATTAGTGTAGCTGGTTCATTTTTCACTTTCTGAGGAAGGAAATTAGAAACCTTAAGTTCCTTGGTCTATATTTTTGTATTGAATGCACGTTTAGTATGAAATGTTGTCATGCACTACTCATTTTGGTTACACATACATGTACTGATTCAAGTAGAAAAGCTGTTGTCTAATTGATATTGATTCAAGTAGAAAGGCTATTATCTCGCAGAAAGTCACCAGAAAGAAACAAATGAGACATTTTCTATGATACTTACGCGAAGCTAAGTTACTTTTCGATTGTCAAAAATAGTTGTGATTGGCAAGTTGAATGACTTTTTCATTTCAAAAATATGTTAAAGAATATGAACTCCATCTATAAATCTTTTGCATCAAAAGTCGAATAATTCGATAGATTGAAATAAATTTTTAAAGGATGCAATAAAGTAAAAGTTATGTAACCATAAGGCTGTGGCCCACGGTGGGCCTGGCCCACGAACGGCCCGGGACCGCGGGCCTGTGGTCCGGGCCATAGCGGTCCTGGGCTTCAAACGGGTAAAAGCCTGCGACGGGCCGGGCTGCGCAAAAAGGCCCGCCAGGCCCGGGACCGCCAGGCGGGCCTGGGCCGGGCCCAACGGTCATTTTTTTTTTTTTTTTTTTAAAAGTAGCCCAACGGTCAGATTTAAAATCTGACCGTTTGGGCTTAAAAAAATAGCCTTTTGGACTTTTAAAAATAGCAATTTTGGTCCCCAAACTTTAATTAAACCCCAAACTTTTTATAAATACACTTTTTACCTTTTCCCACCTATAAATACCCCCCCATTCTTTCATTTTTAACTCACAAAATCTCTCAATCTCTCTCAATCTCTCTCTAATTATTTCCATAAGTGCTCATATTATTATTTCAATTTCAAGAAAAATTGTGAAGTTGGTGAATTGAAGTATTAAAGTCTTCAAGTCTTCAACAATATTCAATTTTCAAGAAGTTGTTCTTCAATCCGGTAACGTCGTTCCAACTCTTTAATTTTTAATATATTGTTGTGTTTGTTTTAATTAGCTTAATTATTTTTAAAATATTGTTGTGTTTGTTTTAATTAGATTAATTATATTTAATATATTATTGTGTTTGTTTAAATTAGTTAAATTATAATTAATATGGATTTTTCATTAA